>CABHPR010106521.1:0-26274 GCA_902168415.1 Peromyscus melanophrys
GCTTGACCCAAGTCAAGCCTTAGCTTTACAGGCAGGGGTCCTGTTCAGCAGGGCAGGCCTGAGTTGTTTGTAACACTAGCTTTAAGCAAGTAGCAACAGCTGCGGCTCAGTCAGACCTAGGCCCGAGCTAGGGAGCCGGGCCACTCAGCCCGGAACCCGGACCTGCGGCCAAGCAAGCCAAGCGGTTTTTAATGGATTCTTGTCACGTTGGGCGCCAAATGTAGATGTAACCAACCGTCTTATAAATAAGAAACACAGAACCAATGCAAAGAAGAAAGCCAAGAGGTCAGAGCTAAGAACTAAAACCTTACCCTTCCTCCTGCAGTGATCCTACCTCTCTGAAGGAGCCGCTACTTCCTGTGTTAAAGTCTTTATATAGTCTCTGTTCTGCCTTCTCATTGGTTGTAAACCCAACCACAGGACTGCCTCATCACGGCCTGTTTGTATAGACCTCCAGGTGTTCTATGGTTGGTATTGAGATTAAAGGCATGTGTATCCAATGCTGACTGTATCCCTGAACACACAGAGACTTACCTAGCTTTGTCTACCAAATGCTGTGATCACAAGCGTATACCACCACTGCCCTGCTTTCCTATGGCTTGCTAATAGCTCTGACCCCCAGGCAACTTTATTTATTAACATACAATTAGCATTTTGGTACAAAAGAAAAATATCACCATAGGCAGCAATACCTATCAGTGCTGAGGGTGACATTTGGAATGCAACAATTCTCAACAAGATATTAACAACTATTACCAAAAAAACATGGTCAAATTTATCCTCCAAATTTACATTCTGATCTCAAGTTTACTACTGACCTTTATAATATTAATTCAGCTCTGATTATATTGGCTTTCTAAAGTCAACTCAGGCAGACTGAAGCTATTTTTCAAGATGTTAGGGAAAACACCGAGGAATAGAAACTTCAAGTTGGAGAGGGGCCCCATAGATACTGAGCTATCTACAAGTACATTAACAGTAGAACAAGCCAAACTGACATTTCCCTTTATAAGAATTGTTGACTGCTGTAAACTTCCTGAGGTGTGTGCTGTGGGAGGCTGGCTCCAGGCTGTTTTTTTGCATGTCTGCCCAGTCCTTGGATCCCTGAATCGGAGCATTCACCCTGCCTTATGTGATTTCTTGATTCTCCTCACTACTGTTTTATACATGTTAAAAAAGAAATACAGAAAAAAAGGAAAAGAAAAGAAGATCAAAGTATAGTGATGCATGCCTGTGATCTCAGCATGAGAGAGTCTGAGGCAGAAGAATTACAGATTACAGGCCAGCTTGCACAGTAAGACCCTCTTAGAAGGAAAGAAATGGGGTGAGCATTCAGTAATTTATTATTTGAGCGGCTACTGTGTAGTGAAGTATCTTTGATACTTCATGCTCACTATCCACTTAACTCTCAGAATTTGTCAAGTTATATATTATCATTGCTGCACACAAAACAGGCTGCAAGCATCTTGTCTGAAGTGTCAGATCAAGGAATTGGCAGAGCAAAGATCCAAGCTGGTGCCAGCTAGCCCTCCAATTTAGCTCTCTTTGCTCTGCTCTGGAGGCTCCCCATTTGCACTTGCAAATGAAAGATAATGATAATTCTTAACATAGATTTTTGGACTTCTTTTGGTATTCTAGTTGTTTCCAAAGCTATATTTTACTTATGATTCAGTTCCTACAAAATGTATTTCCAGCAGAGCATTCTTTTTTCTTGTTAAAGAATATACTGAATGTTCTATTAAGAGTTCTGAGGTTTTTAAGGCAGGCAGGCTGAGCGTAGTGGTGTATACTTGTATTTCCAGCACTTGGGATCTGCAGGCAAGAGGATCAGGAGTCGAAGGCCAGTTTCAGCTACAAAGCAAACTTGAGGCCAGTCTGGGCTATGTGAGACACTATGCCAATACAAAAAGCAAACCAAATTAAAACAACAGATAAAAAGCATCAAAATAAGACAAAGTTGTCTATACTTTGCCTGGACTAATCTTCCATTTCAGAGGTATCTCCAAACCCTAATTCTCATATGATTCTAGGAGATTGTATCCATTTATCACTGAAAACAAAGCTGTTTTAGAACAAATTACCACTTATAAAGTGGGAAAGAGAAAAAGATAATACTGTATTCAGACTACAGATAGACACACAATCTGAATTTATGTGCATAAATTGTTACTGGCACATATCTGTGTAATGAAGACATTATGTCTTTCCATTAACAAACCAGAAAACACTACGCACCCTGCAGACCAAGTCCATGAGCACAGAAAGCCCATTACCACCACCCACCCATGGCCTCAGGGTCTGGATTCCTGTAAGACACTGTAATGAGTACCACAGCAAGGCATTGTGTTGGCTGCCTGCAGTGTCTCCTGTGGCTCCTGTCTTTATGGTTGATGCAGTCATGGTGTATCATGGTTTATGGAGAATGCTTAACTCCAATGCTCAAAAGGACCAGAAACATCAACCAGCATGCTTCTAAGCCATCAGGAAAAACATGGTAGCAGAGTCCTGACAAGGGTGCACTGACAAGTGTGCACAAAGTACCTGTCCTTCATCTCCATGCCTCTCCCAGGCTCATAAGCCTTGCAGAAGCTTGTTTTCACCTTTTGTATAAGACCAGAAAGTCACAGAACTTAATTCTGTGCCACATACTCACTCTTATTCCAGTTCCAGGATCACAGGGATCCAATGTTCGATCAAATGTGTGTAAAGTAATTGTCCCATGCTGTGGGATGTCCTTCTGTATGCTCTTAATATGTGTTGTTCCCATAGTTTAATAATAAGCTGCTTTGATGTATGGCAAGGCAGCTTAGAAGCAAGTGGGAAATCCAAGAAGAGAGAGAGGAAAGAGATAGGTGGGAAGAAGAGCCGCCAGTTCACTGCCCAAGGAGCAACAAGATGCCAGCAGACGACCACATGGCAACATATAGACTAATAGAAATGGTTTAATTTAAGATAAAAGAGATAGCTATCAAGAAGCCTGAGCCATAGGCCATACAGTTTGTAATTAATATAAGTGTCTGTGTGTTTACTTGGGACTGATTGGCTTTGGAACTGAGAGGACACAGGAAAACTTCTGACTACAGTCCCACATTAGAATCTTAACAGATTATTTAAATAATTGTTAAACAAGTTGTCTTGCACAATATTGCAGATGCTCTGTCTCTCTGTGTAGTATATTTCTTGATCCTGCATGAGCTCTATGATGTAGGCATACTCCCTCATGGATGATAAATAAGAGAAAGAATTCCACTCCATTAGGCATAACTGTCAGCCAAAAGTCTTGCAGACATGCTACCTATCATTTAGCTAGGCTTTACATAACAACAATCTTCAGTAACCTTATGCAGAATATTTCCTTCCAAGCAGAAAATTCACTTTAGTGGTTTATAAATGTCCTGAATATGTCAGACAATTGCATTCCCTCTGTACTCAATTTAAGAAGCTGGACAAATTAGATTTTAATATTAATAAAATGTGTTGACTTAGTACAAGAGCAGAGCACTCCTAAGTGCACGAAGGCTGATGCTTGAGGCATGAAACTAAGGTGAAAATATGTATGCTATTTTAAAACATGAGTTTAAAATACAGTACAAGATATAGTACATGCCTGTGATCCCTGCACTCAGGAAAACTGAAGCAGTAAGATCTTGAGTTAAAGGCCAGCCTGCCCTGGGACATATAGCAAGATCCTGTCACATACACACACACAGGAAAAAACATTTTCAAGTCGTTTTGTATAATTACAGGAGTGATAGCTATATTTCCAATTCTGTAACAAAATGCCTGAGAAAATCAAACTATACAAAGATAAGATTGCAGGATGTGGTGGCAAAAGCCTTTCAACAATACACGAGGCAGAAGCAAGAGAGCTCTAGAAGTTCAAGGCCAGTCAAAGTTACATAGATAGATCTTGTCTTAAAAAATTACTTAAATATTGTTTTCAAAGAACGCACTGTTGACTTTGACTTTTGGTTTCAGAGGTTCAGTCTGTGGTTTTATGGTACCCACTTTCAGCCTATGATGGCATAGTACATCATGGCTGGGACATATGGCAGAGGAGTTTGTGGTGGCAGCAACCTACTTCTTCCTACTAAGTTCCACCCACTAAAGTCTCCACCATCTACTGACAGCTCCATCAGTGATGAACAGCCCTCAACATGCGGACCTGGAGGGGATATTTAATATCCAAACTATAGCAATAATATAGATAAAGCTTCTTGGGTAAAAGTGTCAGGGGAGTTTCTTAAATGAGTATTGAAGGAACTCTAGCTAGCCCAAGCATGGCAAACATGGCTCTGGCAGGCCTTGCCCTTCTCCCTCATTCCCTCTACCTTGCTATAAACCATTAGCTTGCATTCCTAAAGCTAGCCACTAAGGTCTATTCTCTTATTTGGCCACTTCCTCCTCCTGAGGCAGACTACCAAGGTCCAGCTATCAAAGTATTGAAGTACAGAAATCAAAAGCCCCCTTTGGCTCACCTAATTAACATGTCCAATTAAAATTAAACACCTCATCCCAACACAGGGTTTCCCCTTTTACCTTAATAAACCGCCATCTGCCTCTGGGTCACATCTACCTCCTCTCTATCCAGAGGCAACAGACAAATGCCCCTTCTCCCTCTCCCTTGTTCCTTTCACTTTCTCCCTTATCCTCTATCTCATGTCTTTGGCTCTTAGTCTATGCCCTTTGACCCTCTGGAGCAAATAAATCTCTTTTGTGCTGAGAACTTGATTTTGGGGGTCTTGAGCCAATACTGGTCCTTACAAGTATAGTTTAGTTGGAATTGACCTGGGATTTGACTTCAATTTCTTTTACTAATAGATGAGTTCCTAAGTGAGCAATTGGTGCTCAGAACTGGCTGGCTCCAGGTAGCTCTGCACACCTCCAACACCAAGAAGTAAAGTGCTTTATTATAAACCCTGTGAAGTATGCACAGCCAGTAACTCCTGGAAATTGCAGAAAATCTTTTTAGGTTTCCAGTAACACTTAATGCCTTTTCTAATAGAAAGTGAAGTGCTTGTCCTGAGGCAGTGAACTGAAAATGGAAGTTGAATAACTTACCCTGGCTATGTGTTGTTCTTAGCTTCCTAGAGTGTTCAAAACAAGATATTAAATCCATATGGAGTCAGTATCCAAAAACACAACACAGGATATTCTGGACTGCCCACATATTACACTAAGATACACAGAAATAGCCCTAGTATCCTAGAAATGAGATAAGTACGAGAAAAACTAACAAAAACCTCCTAGAGAAATGTGATACACATCTGGATTTGGGTGAAAACAGTCTATGAGGCAGGAAGAAATTACATAGGTTGTAAGAATTCATAATCAAAGTGGTTTGATTAGCAAAGAATCCTGTCTGTAAAGTAACCTGTTTTAGGGAGGCTAGAAACAGTGTCTTGGGAAGGCAGAAGTAACATAGAATAGAAACTTTATAACTGAACAGTGTGCAAGTTATACACCTTTGGTAATTTCAACATTAGATTATTTTTATTTTTTTATTTAGTTAAGAGTATTGTGTGTGTGCCACTTATCTGTATGTACACCTTGTACATGCAGGAGCCTATGGAAGCCAAAAGAAGGCAGCAGATTTTCAGTAACTGGAGTCATGGGCAGTTGATGGGCTGTCCAACAGGAGTGCTGGGAAACAAACCACAGTTCCCTGCAAGAACAGCAAGAGCTCCTAAGTCTGACCATCTCCAGCCTGAGGCTGGATACTTTAGATCTCAAAGTAGTGACGTGGCACTCCATCTCTCCTGGAAGATAGATGAATTGTGTTTAAATATTTTCTTTCTTTTGATACATTAGTTTGGAAAACATGTAAAATAGCACTCACTTGTTAGTAAAATCAATGATGATATAATACAAGTGCTGAGAACTCTCTGCTCAACAGCTCTTGGCTTAATAAACTGTGAGGCCCTGTGAGACCAAATCTTTTTTTTCTATTTTCTTCTTTTCCAAGACAGGGTTTCTCTGTGTATCCCTGGCTGTCCTAGAACTCACTCTGTAGAACAAGCTGGCCTCAAATGGATTGTGTTTAAATATTTCTTTCTCTCAATACATTAGTTTGGAAAGCATGTAAATTAATAATCCTACAATTTCTGCCATCACTTCAGCATTTGTTAATTTGTGGAAATTTCATGTGAAACTACACAAGAACCAAACTACACATGTTACCAATCAAAATGTAATTGTATCTTCTTGAGAAATCATACTTTTTATTGTTTCTATAAATTCATAACCAGATCAGGATAATACACTCAGACTATAATCTCATTTGTAAATCACGTATGCTTGGTTCACAACTGTTCTAAGGACTTTATAAAAGCCATTGTAGTAATAAAATAACCCAGGGGCCTTCCGACTGTGGAAAGCATTAAGTAGAAAACAGGATAGGCAGGCAGTGTGGTTGACATGCCCATCTTAACAGCACCCTCCTTCTTTTTATATATTGGAGTCCCTCCTAATTGCATCAATATTATATGAGAACAAATTGCATCTAATAATAAAAGATAAAGGCACATTCAATAAAGAGTATCTAATAGAGATGCACCTTTTAGAAAGCAAAGAGATTCTTCTCAGTAGGTACAAGCCACCATTCTGCACTGCCTTCCTTCATAATGCTACTGTAATTTCAGAGCAGAGGCTGAAACAAATAGAAAAACTAATATACTTTAGTATCTAAAACAACAGAAAAGACAAAATGATTTATTTAGTCCCTCTGTAGCAGGAAGGCTTATATTACATTTAAAAATTAAATAGCATTTATCTTTTCTTATTGAAATAATGTGTTTCCACAGTGCAGTGTAGAGATGATCACAAAACCACAAAGGATCAACCTAAGCACTTTTTAAACATAGATTGCTATACCTTCCTAAGAAGTTTGAATGTAATATTCCCCCATACACTCATAGGAAGTGGTACTATTAGAAGGTGTGACATTGTTGAAATAGATGTGGCCTTGTTGGAGGAAGTGTATCACTGTGGAGGTGGGCATTGGGGTCTCCCATGTACAAGCTATGCCCAGTGTGGACACAGCCTCATTCTGCTGCCTATGGATAAAGATGTAGAACCATCTACTTCAACAATGCCACACCTTCTAATAGTACCACATAACAAAGAAAACTTTAGAGTGGGACTCCTTTCCTGGTGCTCCCCCCATCCTACAGTGACAGACGTGCTCCTCATGAGGAGTTCGTACAGCTGTCTCTGTAGCATTTGCAAATTCCAGGAACCTAATAGTCACAGGGCAGTATTATGAGAATCACTCAGGCTTTCTCCTTCCTACTGGACTCAGTATTTGTCTTCATATCATTCATATGGTAATGTCTTAGCTCAAAGATTTGTGTGTAAGGAATCCTCTTACTTTTGAGAACTCTAGAGCTCCAAGCTCCTACAAGTGTACGCAGAGAAGCTAGAGGGGCTTTGGGTTTCTCCTTCACCCTACACCCATCCCCCATGAGAAAGACAGAAAAATGAAGTCCCTAGTGGATGAATGGATGTCTCAGGATCCTGAAGGGTACAATCTAGACATGGGGAAAATTACCATTATAATTATGAAACTATTGAAAACAATTATGTCTGTGACCAAGGAAACCAGAAGTGTTCATGCATCATTTCCCCAAGTCAGGAGGATCTCCCTGCTTTCTATAGCCACAGATGCTTCCTGAAACACAATGTGAGTGTGGCCAAAGCAGTAGCAGAGCAGGAAACCATAACAACAGAGTGTGTATAGTGTTCTGGGTACCCACCTGAGAACACCTCATGTGTGCTCCTAACCTGCCTCGTGTGAACTTACAGTAAGAAAAATACCTTAGAAGAGTCATACAAAACACTACTATTCCGATCCTTTATAACAAAATGCCTTTTAGGAATGAAAGACACTTGTCACACTTTATAACCTTCTAAGTTACATTTATTTATACCATGCTTTACATTTGAACTTTCCATGGCCAAGCATTTTCACCTCCTGGCTTTATTAGTTACAGTAAGATTGGTAGGAATGCCGGAAGCTAACTTTTAAGTAGTCACTGGCAAGTGGCAAGCATTATTTTAAGGACAATGACATGAAAAGACTGAAGTTGTAGGGTGTGTTGGCCAAAGACACAACTAAAATGTGCTGACAGGGGGTCTGAAGAGATGGTTCAGGATTTAAGAACACTTGCTGCTCTTAGGGAGAACCTGGGCTTAATCCCCAGTACTGGTGTCAAATGGACACAACTACCTCTAATTTCTGCTCCAAGACATTCAATACTCTCTACTGGCCTCTGAGTGTATCAGCACATGGCTTCACTCACACAAGCACACGCATGTGCATGATGAGAAAAGAATAATCTCTTTTTTAAGTTGTGAAAGAGAACACAGCACAGCAGTGTGGCTTTGAGCTCCAGGATGCTACCTGCTGATCTCTGCTCAGATTCCTGAGTCTGAAATACATTTCATATCTGTCAAGATTCTTCATCCACCACAGTGAGGCACCAGCATGTCATGCTGTTGTGTGACAAGACTTTTCCCAGGGAGACATAACACACAGGTCTACTCAACCCAGATAGGAAGTCCATGACAAACCAAAGAACAGGTACCACCAAAGTCTGATTTGATGAGCCAATGGATTTTATTGGAGTTCCATAGAGGAATATACTTAAGGGGTTACTTGCAGAAACAAAGAACTCAAAGACAGTTGCATCACCAATGCCTACTGAAGGGGTTAAACTCTCCCATTTCTGCATCTGAATTTATGTTTCAGTTTTCTGAGAGGGGCAAAAAGGTGTCTCTCCCAACAAAGGGCTAAGGGAGAGAACACAAGCAAGGTCTGCAGTCAGCCCCATAGTGTCTCTAGGCCAAGTCCTACAGCCCCCCTTCTGGGTCACATCTGGATTTGCTCAAGCTTGTGCAAATATGCCCAAAGATAAAACCTCAGCCAACTAAAAATATACTAATGTAACTGATGCTTAATTAACTAATTACATCTGAGATAACCTCATTGTCCCTGAAACTCCCCTTAGCTGTGTTTAAAAAGAACCTACATGTTCCTCTCAGGGTTGTTGCCTTTTTAGACAGGTGAAAGACAACACATACATGCTGGTATAATAAAGGCTCTTTGCTCTTACATACTATTTGAGTCTGAGGTGTTCCTTAGTGTTTCCTTGGACCATACATGTGGTGCATTGGCCGGGAACACTGAGGATCCCCCAACTCATTAGTGAAGCATTCTAGGAGAACATATTCTCTTCTCCACTTATCAGTGAATCTGTGTGTGTCTTGTGTCTTTGTTTTGTCTTTGTTTTGTCTTTGTTCTGGTTTGGTGACTGGACAAAGGGAAAAAAATGGTGCTAGTCTGGTAACCAGACACAAACTGAAGACCTACTGAGGAAGGGCAGATGTGTCATTAATTTCCTGCTGATTGTGGAATCTGAGGATGCTCAGAATTCCTTTCTGGTGTAAATGGGAAGGTTCCCATCTATTGGAGTTAGGAAACTCCAATCTGGTTATGGTAGCCACTGACAGGAAGGTTCCCATCACCTGGGTGGAGCCTGAGCATGAAAAGGCCACCATCCGCATCTTTTCAGTTTCTTTTTGAAACACCAGTTGGTTTGTTTCTATGTATATGTTTATGTTCTATTCATCCTCTTTTATGTTCTTGAAAAATAGTCTCACAGGGCAGGCAATGAGCTCCACTCCACTGGATCTAGCAGGGAGTCTGGGGTTAACTGATCAGAGAAGCTAAAGATCTTTCGCAAGAATACTGACTGCCAGGCACTCTGTGCCCAACAGCTGCTGCAGGGCCTATGCAGCCACTGCTCCCCCTCTCTTCCTCAGCGGAATTCTTCACTGTTGACACAGTTTACAGTCTTGGGATAACACCTCCCTCCACCAAAGTCCTTGCCATCAACTACTTTCTCACCTTAACCCTTTCCTGTCCTGACACTGCCTAAGAAACTTGTACTTTAAGATGTCTTGGCTGCAGAATATATATAATATTTGGGGAAAATATGCTTTTGTTTCCATGGGGAAAAAATACATGGTTTCCTTCCAAATTAATAAAGATCAGATTTGACTGGGGAAGAACTACTAAGGATCTTAGCTACAGACATGAGGGAAAAAGCCAGGAAAGACTACAGGACAGGTGACATGTATGCTGATCCCTCTGCATGAAAACAGTTCTGAGACTGAATGACAAATGTTACTACTAGTTTTCTCAGGACTTGGCCATTATTTCAAATTTTCTGAAGATAGATGGTTTTTGGTCATTCAGATTCTATACATTATAAATAGTTGTCATCATTTAGGGGAGTTGGTTTAAAGTTGTTTTTGTTATTATATATATATATATATATATATATATATATATTTCTATAATTATCTAAGGTATCGTACCTATACCATATTCTAGACTATTGAAAAAACCATAAGAAGGACATTGGTAAATAATTTCATGTTGTCTGGAAATCGAGAGAAAAGGCAGGAGACTGGAATAATAAAATAAAAAGAAGGAAAAGAGGAATTTGTCTAAAATAAAAATGTTCAGCTGAACCAGAGGAGTAGAGACAAGAAAAGTCTGACCTGAAGTTATGTAGAAAATTGTAGAAGACCAGAGAAGATAGGAACTGACTTTGCTTTGAGTTCTCATACCTGAAGATACTGGATTTAAAAAGAAACAATAAAATATTAGAAATTTGATCATATCAGGTTAATTCTGGTTGATTTTCTTCATTTAAAAAAGCTGGTAATTCCTCACTACAAAATGTTTATATTAAAAATGATGCCATGATCTTTAAAGGAAAAAGAAAGACTGAGGTCCTAAGTCAGACTTATTTAAAAATATTATATATAATTAAAACTTAAAATAAAATATATAATTAAAAATACAGTCATCATGTCATAGCCCTCCAGGTTACAGGGTTCTGTATGACTGGCCTTCTATAAAATGACAGAATTAAAGCTCTTAGCTATTCAGAGTTTCATAAAATAGTTCAAATCTGTTTATTAAAAGCTATCAACATCATATCTCTGGTCTATAAATAAAAACTGCAGTCTAACTGCTCTCATAATGTCTAAGGATATACTTATGTCTATGGATAAAAAAATACTTATAAGGTAAAAGCAAAACAGGGCCTGAGAGGTCCTTTTAAATATTATATCTACAGGGTAACAAGATGACCTGGTTGTTGTTACCAAACTTAGATATATTTTCAAGGTTAAGCCTATGTTTGTTTAGCTCAGATATATTTAGTAGACAATAGTCCTCAAACTTGTCAAAGACCTGATGAATATGACATTTAAATTATTTAATAAAAAGCTTACTATAACAGACAGAGACTCCCAGCTCCTAGCAATGACTCCCAAATTCTCCAAAGAAAATATAGAACAATACAACAACTACCCAGATTGTGGATAACACTGACCACTGGGCAAGATGCTCCAACGCAACACCTTCTGCCAAGACCCAGCCCAAACTATGGACAAGCAAGACACTGACAAAATAAGATCAGTCTTCCCAGGTTCCTCCTCCACAGGAAAAACTCTCACCTCATGGATCTGGCAGCCATAGACTGATGCTGTCCTGATATCTCTGTCTCCAACGTTATGGAGACCACAGGAGCCTGGGATGGCTATCTAGATAATGGACTAGTCTCTCTCATTTTTAATAGATTCAGAAGCTGCTTGGTCTGCACTTCTGCTTACTCAGGTATAATTTATCCTTCTCAGATCTCTGATGATATTGACAGTTAGGCTAAATATAACTTTGTCAGCTTAGCAGCATCAGACAACAGGATTCTTCCAAAAGGCTGTAGTCAACTTGTTATCTCATTTTATATATAAATATTAGGCCTTACTTTTTCTAAATCTACTTGGTCTCCTACAAAAAAATAAACAGGTTTCAGATGTAGCTTTCCACCAAAGGAACATGATTTAAAATGATTGTTCTCAATAATAACTGCTTATGTCTCTGGTAAATGATTAGATAAAAAAAATAAAAGTCCATATAATATTTGAGTATATAAAAAGATGTTCTAGATATAAAAGTTTAAATAAGTCATAAAGGTTTAAATAAATAATTTATGGGTCTGAAAAAATAATATAAGATATAAAGTTCATATAAGGTCTGAAATAAAAAATTTTAAGTATATAATACAGGTTATAAAAATCTGAGAACAGGAGAATCTATATAAATTCTAAGACTATGAGATATATAAAAATCTGAGGATATAATAGCTTAAATAAGTTCTGAGGCTAGGTCTCAAAAAATAATTTAAGATGTAAATATAAATTGCAAAAATATAAATAAATGATTTAAGATATTAAAATGTTTCAGATTTCTTTCCCCTTCTATGGTATTGTTATACTAGGATTACAAAAATTCAAATTTTAACATTAATAAATTTCTGATAAGCTGACAGAGAAATGATTACTTACTGTTTAAGTCACAAGCTCAAAATTTTAGATTTCTTTTGTGTATCTTCTAAATGTAGACTTAAAGATGCTTCTCATCAGGCGAAGGACATTTCTGTCCAATCTATACTTGGCTCTTTGGACAGAAGAAAAATGTACATTTTAAACCAGATCTAGTTTTTGCTAGGACTCAAATGTATGAGTCTACTCCTGCTGTTTTACTGATACCTGTTACTTCTTTTTCTACAATATGTATTTCAATACAGATTGATAATACTAATGTATCTAAAACTTTTATGTCTCTTTTGAAAAATAAAAATTCAAATAAACTTCAGAGAATTGAGAGAGAAATAAAACCTGGATTCTTTTCTCACAGGTCAAAAGATCTCCAGATAAATACAACCTAAGTTTCCCTACCTATCTATTCCTGAGAACTCTCTCTCTCTCTCTCTCTCTCTCTCTCTCTCTCTCTCTTTCTCTCTCTCTCTCTCTCTCTCTCTCTCTCTCTCTCTCTCTCTCTCTCCCCTGATCTTTGGACTCCTCCCCTTCCTCAATTACTAAGACTATGGGTCTAAAAGTTAAAAATTAGTTCATAAATTTTAACTTCTATTACTGGTGTATATTTGTCTCAACAGTTTTCTACTTAACTGAAGACACATCCAAGCATCAATTGCTGACTAAGACCTGCTCCAATTGACTGCAAGCCCTGAACTTGCTGAAAGCTGATATGGACCAATCCAGCCAATCTAAATGCTATCTCTTCAGCTGGTCAATGAACCAGATGCTTCTAAATTACCTCCTTGCTTTTGACTAACATTCAAGCCTTCCAGGGCCCTGACAACAACATCCTAGTTTTAGCAGGAAATAATTACAGAAGAGAATACCTCACCCCTTGTCCCCCAACAAAATAAAATGTTAGATCAAAAGGGAACTTCATGTCATAGGGGACCTGAGATAAAATAAATAACTGGTTCCCAGTCTCATTTCCAGATTCCTTCTAGATAGAAACTCTGTCAATCATCACAGGGCCTTTGGCCCTTCTGCTTCAGATAATTGCTGTTGGCTCTTATGTCAATTGATGCCTTAACTAAATAATTCTCATCTGGGTACCATTAATCTGATGATCCTAAAATCCCAATATCAGCCCCCGGACCAGACCCATCTCAAGGATTCAAGATCAGCCAAACTCAAGGGAAAGGGAAGAATGAAGGAGTTAAACTTATCCACTTTTACAACTGGATTACGGTTTCAGTTCTCTGAGGGGGCAAACAGGTGTCTCTCCCAATAAAGGGCCAAAAGAGAGAACACAAACAAGGCCTGCAGTCAGCCACACAATGTCTCAAGGACAAGTCCTACAGCCGCCCTTCTGGGTCATATGTGGACTTGCCAAAGTCTGTACAAATATGCCCAAAGATGAAACCTCAGACAATTAAAAATATACTAATGCTGGGTGGTGGTGGCACACACCTTTAAGCCCAGCACTCGAGAGGCAGAGTCAGGCACATCTCTGTGAGTTCAAGACCAGCCTGATCTACAGAGCAAGATCCAGGACAGGCACCAAAACTACACAGAGAAACCCTGTCTCAAAAAAAACCAATAAATAAATAAATAAATAAATAAATAAATAAATAAATACTAATGTAACTGATGCTTGATTAATCAATTACATTTGAGATAACCTCACTGTCCCTGAAACTCCCCTTAGCTGTGTTTAAAAAGAGCCTACATGCTTCTCTCAGGGTCATTGCCATTTTGGAGAGGTGAAAGACTCCACATGCATGCTGGTATAATAAATGATCTTTGCAATTACATACTATTTGAGTCTGGGGGTCTGAGGTCTTCCTTCAGCATTTTCTCAGACCCTACACTATCACAAGCATGGGTGACAGCTCATGAAACAATGGGAACCTAGAGCACACTTGCACAGCCTACAGGCAGCTCAACAGGCTTGAAAATGTCCTTTCCAAATCACCAAGTTGGTCTAAACCTCTTCCAGGTAGCTCAGCTGGTCTCTGCATCTTCCAGGCAGCTGCTCTGGCCTGAGTCTTCTTTGCAACTTGACTTGTCTGAGAGGAAAGTGCTACACAACACATGTGGGTGTGCACTTTCACTGTGATTCATCCTAAGGTACCAGGATCATATTCACAACTGTGTGGTCCAGATTGGCCAAGGCAGCCAGGAGGGTGTCATCCAAACCTCCCAGAGAGAACATGTACACTATGAGAATGAGACCCTTCCAAACCTCAGCTGGAGCCATGGTGAGAGAGAGCCAAAGACCACTTCAACAAAATGACCCCTTTGTATATGTTCCTTCTTAGCAAGATAATATAGACAATCAGTTAATCAGGACTCAACAATAGATTGCAAAATATTCCTTTAACATAATTTCATTCTCTCTCTCTCTCTCTCTCTCTCTCTCTCTCTCTCTCTCTCTCTCTCTCCCTCTCTCTCTCTCCCCCACTCTTTCTCTCCCTCCCTCCCTCCCTCCCTCACTCTGTGTGTGTGTGTGTTCAAAGACACAAGTATTGTAAGAAAAATATGATCAGGTACTGAGGAGATAGTTCAGTTGGAAGATGCCTGCTTTGCAAACAATAGGACTCAAGTTAGTCCTCAACATCTACATAAAAAATTGGCAAGAGGGCACATGCTTGTAATTCTAGTCTTAATAAAGTGGAGACAGGTAGATCCCTATGGTTCACTGACCAGTGTATATGAATATTGTAATCTCAAATCAGTTAGAGAACCTGTCTCAAAAGGCAAGGAAGATAGATCCTGAGGGCCAATATCTGTACACGCATGTGCATCCATATACATAAGAACAAACACACAATGTAATTAAAAAATAAGGCAAAAAAGAAAATAAATGATTTAAAATTGGGAAGGTGTTTTCAGTTATTTTAGTTTTAATTATTGGTATGTGTGGGTCTGTGTACATGAGTGCCCATAGAGGTCAGAGGCAACAGATGCCCTGTAGCTGGAGTTATATGCTATTGTAAGGCACCAGACTTGGATGCTGGGAACTGAACTTGATTCCTCTGCAAGAACAGTACATGTGCTCTTAACTGCTGAGCCAATCTCTCCAACCTGCAACATGAGATTCTTAATGAGTCAACCCTAAGGAGGAAACAAACCAAATCCTTATTATAGTAGCTTTGGAAAGTTTAAAAACTCAAGCCTCCTGGGCCACAACACTGTGCTAGAATCACAGAGTCTCATCAGCCTGAATTAGAATTCTCACTTAGCTGCATTCAGCTGATGTAAAACATTTCAAACATTAATTCTCAACATTCTTACAGCTTTTCATAGGACCAAAATATAGCCCATTATACAACAGTCCTCTCCGGCAGGGCTGGTAGCCAGGAATGGAAAGGCTCTAGTAGGGTTGAGTCCAGTTGAATTGTTTCACTGTACAGCAACCATTGATCTAAATCACAGAGTCTTAGAGAGCCTTGGGTTTGGCCAGCACCACATCAACATAAAAATATATCATGACTGTTTGACACTTATCTTTGGCATTGGCTTCTCAGTCCCCCTTGTTTCATGTTCCCCAGAGATTTAGGGGAGGGGTGTATCTTCTTATCTCAGCATCTGTGTGCATGCCACACAGTCACCCTAGGTCAATGGTCCTCAGAAACACTTTCCTCCTTTGAGTTCTCTGAGGTGAAACTGAATTTTGCTACATTTGCTTCTGCCAGAGTTTATTATCCTTCTCCATTTTGAAATGGAGAATCCACTTTTCTAATACTCCTCTCATTTTTTAGCTATTGAACCTTTTTTTGACCTGCTTTCTGTTTTTCCCCCCATGGCAGGAAGGCAGGTTTGGATTTACCCAGTTTATAACCTACACAGCTGTCCATATCAGTCCTTCTTCTGTCTTGATGTTTCCTTGACCATGAGCCTTTCCAAAGTTCTATCCTACACAATCTTTTTCTTATTGAAGAAGCTCCCTCTGGGAACTCTCACTTTTTCTTTTTACTTAATTAATGCACACTCTTTCCCCCTAGTAACTTCCACAGCTGAATCTGTTGCCCATACTTCTCTCTTGAATTTTTCATATTTCTCAGTCTTTATCCTCTCCAGCAGGATGCTCAGGGGAAATTTACAAAGTCTCTGTTCTTCAATTTTTGCCCTCCTCTATTATTAGTTAATTTAACCATCTATATCACAGTTGTCAAGCCAGGACATCTATTGTCCCTTCTTACTACACAAATGCAAAGCAAAATTGTTTCATTTCTTTTTTCTTTTTCTTTTTCAAATAGCAGAGTAGTCCTGATGCTTAACTCTTTTGAGGTGTGCTAGCTTCCCAGCTAGAGAGGGACCCATAGCTTTCCTCTCTCACTGCTCAGGGCCTGGTACCACTGGCTTTCCAAATGCACTGTTCTCCTGGCATCATTTCTGGAAAGATGACTACCAGGCAGAGTAGGGCCATTAGCTGCTAGCCTTTCCAGTTCATGTACTACCTACCCATCAGCACTTAGGTAAGCTCTGCCTGCTCTCTTCCATTCCAGCCCTCTTGGGGCATACATGCCCACCTAAATCAGTGACCCCTGACTTATTGATGGTCCTGATGGTGATGTACTTTGCTGTAGAAGTTAGTTTCTCTGACTTACTACAGAGGCAACTGAATTAAAAGAAGGTGGCTCAGCTTTAAGGTCCCTCACTCCCTAAGACAGGGCAACCAACTGCAGTGTGGGTTAGAATTTGGACAGAGCTCAGCTGTGTCCTGGGCCCTTTCCTTCAGTGCCAATTAGGCAGGCAAATGGGTAATATTCCGACCTATTTTCTTCTGCTAAGACATGACTCCCAGCCAGGGAGCTGAGCACATTATCACAAAGTTATAGAAAGCCCCATTTCAAAAATCAAAGTAACCTCAAAGGCTTAGATTAAAAAACAAAACACTACTGGTACAGCTAAGAGAACCTCATTTCCTTCCTGAATATGATGCAATGTTTGTCATCTGGATAAGTTTTTCCACAGCCAAACAAGTCATTTTTCCATCCCCCTCCTTAACCTTTCCCTTCAGTCATGCCCTATTTGGAAGACAATGGAAGCTTTATACACAAAGGACACGTCTTTGAATTAAATGCCTAACAATTACCAGAGTACAGAAGCAATATAAAGAATTTAAAAAAAAAAAAAAAAAAAAAAAAAAAACTTTGTCAACTATTCATGTGACCAGGGATTAATTCCTAAAACATACAAAAAACTAAAATGAAATAATCAATAAAGAGAAATGAAATAATATAATCAAAAAATGAGCAAGTGATTGAAAAAAAACACGTTTTAATATTAAAATACGTTTTAATATATATATATATATATATATATATATATATATATATATATATAGCCATCAGAGATATGCAAATAAAAAGTACATTTAAATCTGGTACTTGATAAGTTAGTCAAAAATTGGAATAAAAATTGAAAATTACATTGAAGTCAGAAGTGAACACACACCTATAATCTCAGCTCTTAGGGGCTGAGGAAGAAGGGTCCTCAGCTACAGCCTAGCTCAAACTACATAGAGACACTGGAGAAATGGAGGTCCCTTCTTAGGGTTCTTAGTCTCATTAATAAAAGAATGCAACAACAGACTTAAAATTTTAATAGCATTTAAAAGGAAAACTCCCAGAGCAGGCAATTTGTAAATTTCAGCAGCTGCCTGGAAACTAAGGGAGAGAAGGGAAAAAGAGACCATGCTATTTAAACTGGCATGGAGCTTAGACAAGCAGCCAAATGATAGTGAAGGAGACTTGGAAAAAACATAAAGACCAAAAACGTTAGGGAAACCAGTGTGCTAAGGAAGGCATGATTACATTAAGAAAAGCATGCTTAGAAAAGAGATAGAAGAGAGGGAAAGTTATGCTTTCTTGAATAATTCAAATTTACATAGATGCATGGTTGTGTCCTGGTAAGCTACTAGCCTAGGAGTCAAGGTTCTGGGAAGGAAAGTACAGTACCTCATTAAAAGATTAATTATTCACCTAACTCTTTAGCATGGCTTAAGGTGAGCCCACCTTCCTGGTGTGGAACCAGCACAAGTGGAATATTAGGTCTCTACCCAGAGATTTTACTTTTTTAACCAGGAGTTTGTTCTTTACTCTAGCAATGGTGAGGTCCTATCTAAACAAATTATCAACAACAACAATAAAAGAAACTACTACATTAAGATTCCATCTCAACCCAGTCAGAATGACTCTCATCAGGAAAACAACAAATGCTCATAAGGATGCCAGAAAAAAAAATTGTATACTGCTGGTGGGGGATATAAACTGGTACAACCACTATGGAACTCAGTATGGAGGTTTCTCTAAAACAAAAAACTAAAACTAGAACTAACATATGACCCAGCTACACCACTCCTAAGTACATACCAGAGAGATATTTGCATATCCTATGCTTATTGTGGCACTATGCACAGTAGCCAAGAAGCCAGCTAAGTGGCTGTTGACAGATGGACAAATAACAAAATGTGATCTATCTCTCCCTGCATAAATATATATATATATATATATATATATATATATATGGCATTTCAATATAAACCACAACTTTCTCCGTATATATTACATTTTTATATTTATCTTGATATGTTAAATTTCTACAGACATAACATTTCAGTACATACGTGTGTGTATGTGTATACACACACACATGCACACACACACACACACACACACATATCACATTAGAGAGAGAGTCATTCACGCACAAGCACAAACAATCATTATTATTTCCAGGAAAATCATTGGAAATAGATGGAATAATCACTTCAAGTGAAATAAGCCAAACTAAAACAAATATCATGTTTTATTTCATATGTGGAACCCAGATGTAAAAAACATCAAAAAGACATGAAAATAGAAGGGGGATATTTGAGAAGAGAAAAGAGACAAGTGGTGGGAGGAGAGGTAAGAGAAGGTGATTGGGATTATATTGCTGACTAAGGCAACTTATAGAAGGGTTTATTTGAGGCTTATGGTTCCAAAGGGATAAGAGTCCATCACTGCCACAGCAGGGAAGTGTAGCAGCAGGTAGGAATAGCAACTGGGTCTAGAAGTTGAGTCCTAAGAGCTCACAATTCCAACCACAAACAGGAAGCAAAGAAAATGAACTGAGGATAGTGGAGGCTTTTGAACTTCAAAGCCTAACAATGCACTTCCTCCATTAAGGGCATATCCTCAAAGCTTCCTGGAATGCCATTTCCAGCTGAGGACCAAGTAGTCAAATACTCTAGAATATGGGAAACATTTTATTCAAAACACCACAGAGAATAAATATTAACAAAGTACATTATAGATGTGTATGAAAATTTCAAAAGAAAATCATTATTTTGTATAATTAATGGATGTTGATTTAAAAAGGAGAGTGAGAGAAAAAACAGAAAAAATGATTAAATGTTTAGGACTTCATAGTGAATTTTTTCCAGTGCTGAAGACAGAACTCATGTTCTCATGTATGGTAGGCTAGCTCCCTACTTTGGTACTAAACTCCTAGTTCAACATAAGTCTTATTTAGAATATATGTGTTTTACCTCTTATTGTTTCTTGAGATAGGGCTTTACTCTGTAGTCTGGGCTGGCCTAGAACTCCTATGTCAACCAAGCTGGCCTCAACCTCATAGCAATCCTCCAGCATTTTCTTCTTAAGTGCCAGGAGTATAGGCATGATCCACCATGCCCAGCTCTTACTATAACACACATGTGAAAAATTAGGTTTTTCTAAATGATAGCACCCTGTTCCAAAATTATTAGCTTTGAACATATAATGACACCTTTATAGGTGGGATCAAACTAAAATGTAGGGATTTAGTTCTGTGTTTAAGACACTGACCAATCAAAATCACTAAATGTAAGGAGGTTTCTTATTAATGGTTGATGAAATATTTTCTGTATTCATGAAAAAATTTGAAAAATGATTAAAAAGACAGAGAAATTATAATAATGCTATTAAATGTATTTACTAAATTTTTCATCATTTCCAGAACTAAAACATTCTTTATATTGTTCCCATATCATGATAAAATAAATGTGTATTTTAATGTGGCTTAACACAAACTATTGAAGATTTTTTTCTCATCCTTAGTTCTTTTTAGTTAAAGGTTTATTTTTATGTGTATATATGTGTTTATGTGCATATGTTGTATGGATGCCCACAGAGGCCAGAAGAAAACGTTAGGTCCTCTGGAGCTAGAGTTAAAGGGAGTTTTAACTGCCTAATATGAATGATGGGAACTTGTAGTGGTTTGAATGTAATTGGCCCCATAAGCTTATAGGGAGTAACACTATTAGGAGAAGTGGCCTTGGTGAAGTAGAGATGGCCTTGTTGGAGGAAGTGTGTCATTATGGGCATGGGCTTTGAGGTCTCATATATGCCTAGTGTCTCAGACCACTTAATGTTGCCTGTGGGTCAAGATGTAAGAATCACACTCAGCTTCTTCTCCAGGACCATGTCTGCCCACACACCACCATGTTGCACCATGATGATAATGGATTAAAACTCTGAAAATGTAAGCCACCCTAATTAGTAGTTTTCCATTATAAGAATAAAAACCATAACTAAGATAGAAGTTGGTACCTGGGACTGAGATATTACTGTGATAGGCCTGACTATGTTTTTATTTGGAGGAATTTGGACTTTGGTATTTTGAGTTAAGAAGGCAGTGGAATGCTTTAAGCACTACTAAATGTGCCATACTAGTATGGAAGATAATGGTGCTGAGAATAATTTGAAATGTGGGGGTTTGGATCAGGGAGTTTCAGAGGAGAAAAATTTTAGTATGTTGCCTAGAGATATTTCCTGTGATATTTTGGTGAAGAAGGCAGCTGCATTTGGCCATTATCTGAAGATTCTGCCTGAGGCTAAAGAGAAGATATTTGGATTAATTTCATTGGCAAAGAAAATCTCAAAACAACCTAGTATAGACTCTGTCTTGTAGTTACTAGTGTTCATGCTGAACAATGGATAAATAAATGTGGTACATATACACAATGGAGTACTACTCAGCAGAGAAAAACAATGACATCATGAGGTTTGCAGGCAAATGAATTGAACTAGAATATATCATCCTGAATGAGGTAACCCAGATTCAGAAAGACAAACATGGTATGTACTCACTCATAAGTGGATACTAGATGTAAAGCAAAGGATAACCAGACTGTAACTCACAACTCCAGGGAGGCTACCTAGTAATGAGGACCCTAAGAAAGACGGAGGGATCACCCAGCAACAGAGAAATGGATGAGATCTACATGAGCAAACTGGGGGTGAGGGGGGTAATGGAGGGCAAGGGTCGGGGGAAAGCAAGCTTAGGGGAGCAGGAGGTCCCAGCTGGATCAGGAACAGAGTGGGAGAACAAGGAAAGAGATTCCATGATAAATGAAGACCCCATGGGAATAGGAAGAAGCAGAGTGCTACAGAGGTCTCCAGAAATCCACAAAGATACCTCCACTATAGACTACTGACAATGGTCAAGAGAGTGCCTGAGCTGACCTACTCTAGTGATCAGATGGCCGAACACCCTAACTGTCATAATAGAACTCTCATCCAGTGACTGATGGAAGTAGATGCAGAGATACATGGTCAAACCCCAGGTGGAGCTCCAGGAGTCCAACCAGCGAGAGAGAAGAGGGATTATACGAGCAAGAGATATGAAGACCATGATTGGAAAAAGCACAGGGACAAGTAGTCAAACTAGTGGAAACACATGAACTGTGAACCAATAGCTGAGGAGCTCCCATGAAACTGGACCAGGCCCTCTGGATAAGTGAGAAAGTTGATGAGCTTGAACTGTTTAGGAGGCCCCCAGGCAGTGGGACCAGGACCTGACCTTGGTGCATGAGCTGGCTTTTTGGAACCTAGTGCCTATGCTGGGACACTTTGCTCAGCCTTGGTGCAGGGAGAGAGGGGAGGACTGGACTTGCCTCAACTGAATTTACCAGGCTGGGCTGACTCCCCATGGGAGACCTTGCCTTGGAGGAGATGGGAATGGAGAGTGGATTGGGAGGGAATGCTGGGGGGTGGGAGGAGGGAGGACATGGGAATCTGTGGCTGATATGTAAAATTAAATTAATTATGAAATAAAAATATTTATAAAAAAGAAATGGAATAAAAGGAATGATGACATCAGGGCAAGATCACACTCAGCTATGTTTCCAGCTTGTAAAAACTAATTAAAGGAAAGCTTAGAACTGAGTATGGTGGTGTACACCTTTAATCTCAGCACTCAGAAGGCAAAGGTAGGCGGATCTCTGAGTTTGAGGCCAGCCTGGTCTACAGAGCTAGTTCAAGGGCAGCCAAGCTTAGGCAGTGAAGGTAACCATCAAAAATAGAAAGCTGATAAAGATGTAATTGAACAACTGGCCATGTTCCAGCCCCAGAAACCACATAACTTAGAACTTAGCAATTTAGGCTATTTGGATCTGGCTTTAGAGTTAGGGATAGAAGAAAAGTGTTATGGAATTTGCCTCTGTGACTAAGGTAAGCTGCTGAGGCCAGGCATGTATCAGGGATGTCCCTGAATAGAGATCTTGAGAGGCCATTGCTAAAGTTGTGAAGGTGAAGCCTGGATTGCCTTGGAGACCCCAAGATGTTAGAGGTGCCAGAGCCATGGGATACCTGCCAAGGAATGTTGCTAACAGGGAGTGGAAACAGCCCAAGGGAAAGAATTGTGTTGCAATCAACAAAGATGAAAGGAGTTGGAGATCTGAAGAGCATTTTAACATCAAACATGGAGATGCAGAGTTTGGAGTTTGTCCAGTAGGTTTTCAGTCTTGCTTTGGTTCAGCATTTCCTCATGCTCCCTTTCCTATGTTTTGGAATGGAAATGTATGTTCAATGCCATTATACATGAGAGGTTTGTGATCTGCTTTTTCATTTTATAGGGGATTACATTTAAGAGGTTTCATGAATCTCAGAAGAGACTTTGAACTTGGGACATTCAAACATTGTTGAGACTGATAGACTACGGGAATTTTTTAAGTTGGACTAAATGTATTTTTCACTATGGTATTGGTATGGAGACCAGAGAGTAGAATGTGGTAGTTTAAATGTAATTGATGCCCATAAATTCACAGGGAATGGCACTATTGAGAAGTGTGGCTTTGTTGGCATCGGTGTGGCCATGTTGGAGGAAGTGTGTCACTGTGGAATCAGGCTGTGAGGTCTCATATATGCTCAAGCCATGCCCAGTGTTTCAGACCACTTCTTGTTGCCTGTGGGTCAAGAGGTAAGAACTCTCAGCTCCTTCTCCAGCACCATGTCTGTCTGTATGCCACTATGTCCCATCAACATGATAATGGACTACACCTCTAAACTGTAAGCTACCCACCCCAATTAAATATTTTCCTTTATAAGAGTTGCCATGCTCATAATGTCTCTTCACAGAAACAGAAACCCTGACTAGGGCAGAATTGATTTCCAGATCTCTATAAGAGTAGCAAGTGTTCTTACTCACTAATTCATCTCTCCAGCCCCCTCAGCCTCAGTATGCAATGATTCTGCTCAGACTAGAATATAATCCTATGTCTGTGGTGGTATTGTGTTCCCCAAACTATTGTGTATGCTAATAAACTTATCTGGGGTCAGAGAACAGGACAGCCACAATATTAAACATAGAGGTTAGGCAGTGGTAGCACACGCCTTTAATCCTAGCATTCCAGAGACAGAAATCCCTCTGGATCTCTGTGAGTTCAAGGCTACTTTGGAAATGGCCAGGCGTGGTGACCCACGCCTTTAATCCCAGAAAGCACGCCTTTAATCCCAGGGAGTGGTGGTAGAAAGCAGAAAGGTATATAAGGCGTGAGGACCAGAAACTAGAGGCCTTTGCCCTGAAGAGGCATTTTGGCCTGGAGAAGCATTTGGCCTGGTTAAGCATTCAGGCTTCTAGCAGAAGTTCAGCTGAGACCCATTCTGGATGATGGCTCGGGGCATCCAGTCTGAGGAAACAAGACCAGCTGAGGATCCAGCGAGGTGAGATAGCTGTGGCTTATTCTGTCTCTCTGACCTTCCAGTGTTCACCCCAATACCCGGCTCAGGTTTGATTTTATTAATAAGAACTCTTTAAGATTCATGCTACATATGTCAACAACTATTAGTGGTCCAGGAGCAGGGAAACAGTTTTAACTAGTTTTCCATCTGTGTACCAGGCTTCACTAAGCCAAGGCTTGGGACTAATAAGGAACATACAAAGAGGTGTGATTGGACTTGGATATTTTCCCTTTCGGTATTTTAAAACTTACTTGACATCTATACTTTGACATCAACATAGTAAGATTATTCACACTGGGCCTAGATATCACAAGACATTGGTCAGATTGTACTGACTAATCTTTGCAGGATGTACCTCTCGCCTCTACTCAATCATTGTCCTCCACGCTTCCAACCATATCCCACACTCCACACTGCAAGGCCACTGCTTCTACCTTACTCAATTCAATCCACATCCTTTAAATACCAGCCTGGTTCTTGGAGTTATTTAAGTGTACAACTCTTGTGCTGACAGCATGGTTAGACAACTTCATACCTGTTAAAATGCACTAATTCATTTTGCTTTCAAAATTGCCAGTTGGATGTCTGTTATGAGAACACATGTCTTACAGAGTAGGAAACTGAGAAACCAAGATGTTGGGAATTTCCTCAAGGCAACACCCATGTGGTGTGCAGTGGCACCTGATTCACAGACAGGCATCTAGCTCAAAGCCTGGGAACCCTTGTTAAGCTCTAATTGTGCACACAGATGAAGGATCCTCCCTGTAAGACCCATAAGTCTTTTCAGAGTTTTCAGAAGTGTGTGAAATGGATGTAACTCTCTTCTTCAAACACACAAAAAGGCAAGTTTGGGTAGCAGTTGAAACTTAGGTGACATTTTATTGAACTTCATGGTGATTGAGACAAGTGCTCTTTCTCTGAGGTATTGCTGTTCTCTTCAAGAAAACCATTAGTACAAAACCACAAGGGACTGGCAGTTACAGAGCTCTGTTTGCACAGCCATTAGCAATGCTGCAAGGAACAGGAATCAATCTTACCCATTTTGATAGTGAGACATACTTGATATTTACATACATTAAAGTTAGCAAAATACTTTATAACACTGAAAATCTACAGACCATGTATACCATTTTCTAGGCAACTTGGACTTTTAATTAGCAAGTAATATCCTCCTTTTATGATTACAACTGAAAAGTCTAGTGATTCTACTAAAAATTTGTATCTCTAAATTCCAGAGAGAAGGATATTTTGCTTTGACCAAGAGTAAGCTGTAAGCACTGAGGCCAGCTGGAACAAACAGGGCCAGAAGACACCTAACCCAACATGGTCTTTCAGTATTTATTTATTTATTTTATTTCATTTTTTATTTGTAGCTTAAAGTTTGCAAATTGTAACAGCAGATTTGACTTTCTAGTTCTTTAATTATCTAACAGACATTTAATTTAAAAAACAGTTAAATTATAGAGGGCTACTTTTCCTGTATTAAAGATGATGAGGTCAATCTGAATTCATTTGTTTGGCTCTTGTATTATACTTTATTCTGTACCCTTCTAACATCTCCTCCATGCTGACTAGTCTAACAAGGCTTTTAAGCAACCAGAAGTCTACAAGGCCATTTGTTGGTCTGCTGAGGGCAAACACATCCCATTCCTAGGAGATACAATTCACATATTGTCAACTGGTACCACATTCTCAGGTTAAACTTATTCTTTCCAAATGGAATAGATGCATGCTGAAATAACTGAGAGGCTTAAGGATTTGAGAACAGACAATTTAAAGGAATAAATCAAGAAAATATTGCAGAAATTTACTGAGAATGAAAATGAGAGTTTTCTGTGGTAAGTTCTTAAAGGTGCTAGAGAAAACAACTATATCTAGAACAAATGTA
>CABHPR010106523.1:0-20414 GCA_902168415.1 Peromyscus melanophrys
TGTGTGTGTGTGTGTGTGTGTGTGTGTGTGTGTGTGTGTGTGTGTGTTACATGTAGAATACATGTGTGCCCAGGGGTGTGAAGGCCAGAGGTGTCTTCCTCAATCCTTCTCCACCTTATTCCTTGAGACAAGGTCTCTCACTGAACCCAGAGCTCACCAATTCAGTCAGACTGGCTGGCTGAGGAGCTCTGCTGATCTGCCTGTCTCTGCCTTTCCAGTGCTAGAATTTCAAGTGCCCGCCTCCATACCCAGCCTTTTGTGTGAGTGCTGGGGATCAAACTCACGTGACAGGGCAAGCTCTGTACTGGCTGAGCCATCCCCCCAACCCCTTAACTAATCTTTTTCCATTCCATTTTCCTTTCCATGAGATGAGCATAACGTTCATCTCGGAGAGTTGTTGGTTTCTGCTCAACTTTGCCTAATTAGATTTCTGTGAAGCTTGAGGTCATTTATAGGCATTTTTTTTCCACATTAAAAACATGAGCCTCTGTTTAAATGTTTTGTTGTTCTAAATTGGGACCATCCTGTCTTGACATCAAATCATTCATCCTTACTTCAGTCACCACAGAAGTGGGTCTAATTCTCTCGGGGCTGCTGTCGTTGTTAATTTACATCTGACCTTGTTCTGAAGAATACTTAAGGCTGTGGAGCTAATTTAGGATGTTGGCTCGCTCTTTACCAATTAGTCTGGACCTGTGAAAATACGAGGCCAAATTCTATAAGAATGGTATGTGTGCCAGGGGAGGTCTTGGGAAATAAGAGAAGACAGGGTCTCATGTAGTCCAGGATGACCTCAACATCTCTATGGAGCTGAGGATGACCCTGAACTTCATCTGCTTGCTAGAACTATAGGCATATACTATCATATGGTTGTGTGTGGTGCTAGGGATCAAACCTATGGCTTTGTGCATTCTAGAGCTACAGACAGCTTCAGCCTCGAGACTATAGGTATTAATTTTATCTTGCCTTTTGGACATCGTATAAAAAAAGATGGTTATGTTTAATATTCTTATCTTAGGAGAAGGGGGATAGAGAACTCAGGCCAGATGAGTTCTGATGGGGAGAGCAGAGGCAGGATTTGAACCCAGGCTGTGTTAGCCACAAGTCCTCCACCTAACCCCTTTGGCCATGGTACCTCATTGCATGTAGGGTATATACATGTCCGTATCCTAGCACACCACCACCCCTCAAAATAGAACAAAATAGGAGCAGCCGTCCTTGCGAGCACAGTGGGAACTGCATGGAGCAGGCCGGGACATGCCGATGCTTCCATTCCCTCTGGGTTTGTGGGTTTCGCCTCTTCGTGTCCTCCAGGCAGTGAGGGAGCTAGATCCGAGTGCCTGGGAGCCCCTCAGAGGCTGCAGCTGACGAGTGTTTCAGAGGGAGCAGAAATGACTTGCTGAGGCAGCATCAGGAGTTGAGGGACATCAGAGAGATAGGGGACAATTATTAAAGATGACTCTTAAGATGTCGAGAGGGAAAAAAAATATGTCTTCTTAGGCTGAAAAAGAAAACAGAAGCAAAATCTCCCATGTATGCACTTCGGCCTAAGGATGACTTCTGTAGGTCAGCTTACATTAACTGCATTAATTTAGCGTGCAGTGTAGATTAAAGGCTGTGGGGTTTAATAACTTGTGCCATAAAGAATGGCCCTGCAAGTGTTCCCTTGTCATAAAAATGCAACTGCTCTGATTGAATTTGGAAGCAATATTAAAACTATTCTTTCGGTGATGTTTCTGAGGTGCGTGAAGTAAAACATCAAAAGTCACCATTGATTAAACAGAAGCCTCACCATGTGAGTGTGCGGCACTGGATTCTGCTGCTAGCAGGTTTTTAGCGTAGTTTTTGTGAAATATACCAAGAAAATTCTCCCTCTACATAATTTATGGCCATACTGCTGTTTAAATGTGCCAACAATGTTCTCAGAGTCTTGGCAGTGTTTTAGAATATAGTATATTATCTTAGTTCTGGGCTATATATACAGTGAACACTCAATATGTATTGATGGTGGTGTTTACTTCATGAGTTGAATTCGCTCTTGTGGGGGAAGAAAGGATAGGTTGATAGACAACATGTGATGCTCTGTGTGCTTGTAATAACAGGCACAGAGGAAGACTTTGTTCTTCCTCCTCTTAGGTCTGGTCTGCATGTAGTTTCACTGAGCTCGTGTCTCCCACACAGTCCTAATGAGGACAGGGCTGGTCTGAGATGGTACCAAGTCCGGCTGGCCATACGTTCTGTTTTATGTCATGCTTCCAGATCTCCTGGGACTCTGTAAGCATGAGCAAAAGGGGTGCTTTTTTTTTTCCTTCGAGACAGGATTTCATGCTTCTTATGCTGGCCTCACACTATGTAGCCAAGGCTGGCCTTGAACTTAGAATCCTTTGCCATCATCCCCTAGTACTGGGGTTTGTGGGTATTGACCATTTCACCTGGGTCTTTCCTTTCTTCTACTCCTCTGCCCTCCCTTTCTCTTTCTCTTCCGCTTCCCTCTTATTTCCTGCATTGCTAGAGATCAAATCCAGGGCCATGTACACATTGGCTAGTGCTCTGCCACTGAGCAGGATCACCAGCTCGCATCTCCTCCATCCTACCCAGGGACAAGCAGATGCGGCACAGGAGGCTGGAGTGTATGTTTTCAGTCCAAACATGCAGTGAGGAAGAGAGTTCACTGATCAGCATCTAGGTAGTTAGAGTGGTGAATATGGGCAGGAAGGAGGGGCATCAGGAAACCTCTATCACCTCTCCTTCAGTATTCCAGAAATGGCATACTCTGAGGTAGACTGTCATAAATTTATTTATTTATTTGCAATGCTAGAGCTCAAACAGAGTGCCTCGAGGATGCTAGGCCAACACTCTACCACTGAGCTACACTGCTAGCCTGTACAACTCATTCTTAAATGGGGATATTGGGGGTGGGCACTGGGTAAGATAAGAGTGCTACTTACAACGTTATTGTATACATATAAAAAAAACCCCCACACCATTAAGTTAAACTCCTCAAAAAAAAAAGGAAAAAAAGTTAAACTCCTCCTGACCACCACAGACAAAGAACCCATCTCCTTGTTCTGTATTGCTCTGATCTAGAGGCATTTCTGTTTTGCAAAATCATACCAATGAAACAAGTGTGTTTTCTCTGGACACGTTTGAGCTCCCAGGATGCCGAGACAAAAGGTGCTTCTCTGGGCCCCTGTGGAGTGATGGGTTTTTGGTGGAACTACTAATTAGCTAAGTCTTGAAAGGGGAAAGTTTTAGTTTTCTTAGATGACAAGCCTTTAGACTTCACGGCAAACCCTCAATATGGCTTTCTAGGCCAAGTGTGAGCAGTGTTCTGGGGCTGCCGGTCTGAGGGTGGAGGAGTGTAACTATTTTATTTAGATGCTTGGCCAGAGTTCAGATCCATGGACTCAGGGGTCAGCCTCCAAGAGCACAAGTGATTTCTCCCAGGAAATGCCTTCCTATCCCCATCCCCTGTACAGGATCACCACACACTGCTTGCTAGTGGAGAAAAAGGGTCAGAATCACAGATCAGAGAGAAACTTCATTCGGTCTGTTACCGGGAGTGGAGGAAAAATCTTACTCACTCAAAGGTCTGGACTACTGAAAAGCTCAAAAGAGCTGTTGTCGGCTGGATTTTTCTCCTTGCTGGAGTTTTTCTTTGCACCTAGAATGCTCAGAAAAATGGAAGGAAAAGATGAAAGATAAACTCTTCTTTCAAAATAATGCTTGAATCCACTTATCTGAGAGAAAAGCAGAGTCACTTAGCTAGTAAATAGTGGCACCGGGGATTAGAAGGCACCCTCAGTATCAGTTGACTGTCTGGGCCTGGAGCCCATCGTAGTTCACTTCGTGTTGTAAGACTCTTTGGAACTGGCAGCGTGATGGTTATGTAATGTGGACTCTGAGGCCTGCCAGCAGGCCCTCAGTAGGTCCTGGGGAAATGCCAGGTTCTCCTGAGTCTTTCTTAAAGCTAGCCCAGTAGACTCCTCTGGCCTGGAGTACATACTGGGCACAGATTTCAGCCCTCATGATTTTACAGATTAACACAGTCTCCTCGGTAACCTTCACCAACACCTGAGCAGAGCTACGCAAAAGTCTGTCTCCATGTTTTGTTTAATTTTTGAAATTGCAGTGAGATATACACAATCAATGTGTGTGTCTATGTGTGGGTATGTGCACATGGGTGCAGGTACTCTCAGAGGCCAGAAGAGGACATCAGATCTGCTGGACCTGGAGTTGAACCTGGAGTTCTATATCTTTGTAAGCTGCCTGACATGTGTGTTGGGACCTGAACTTGAGTCCTCTCCAAGATCAGTAAGAGCTCTTAATTGACAAGTCATCTCCCCAGCTCCTAATTATTACTCTGTGTGTGTGTTGGGTGTGTGGGGAGGGTGTGTGAGAGTATAGGTGTGCACACGTGGAGGTCAGAGGACAACTGTTAGGAATTTGTTTTTTCCTTCTATTGTGGTTTCTGGAGATCAAACTCAGGTCATCAGGCTCAGAGGACAAGCACTTTTGTTGTTTTGTTTTTGTTTTTCGAGACAGGATTTCTCTGTGTAGCTCTGGAGCTTGTTCTGGAACTTATTTTGTAGACCAGGCTGGCCTCGAACTCACAGAAATCCCCCTGCCTCTGCCTCCCAAGTGCTGGGATTAAAGGCATACGCCACCACTGCCCGTCTTTTATCCACCAAGCCATCTCTCCAGCCCTCCTGCATGTCAGACAGAGTGACCCTCCCTTATTTACTGCATCTTCTCCATCCACTCATGTGACTTGGCTTACGTCCTTTGGGCTGCAGTGAATGATGCTGCAGTGAACATAGATGTGCAAACTCCTGTCTGAGTCCCTGCTTCGAGCCGTATGCTCAGGGATTGCTAGATCACACGGTAACCAATACCAATGCACCTCGTGCACCTGCGTCCCCACTACACAGGACCCTGTTGCTAGCCCTGCCCTTGCAGTATCAGCTTCTGGGGTCACATGTCTGTTGGGAAAGGCTAGCCTTATAGACTCTTCCCTTCCCCTTCCTTCTCTCTCCTTTCTCTTCTTTTGAAGTTTTGGTGTAGACAGGCAGCTCCTGTAGCCTGTATGGGACCCAGTACTTGCTGTGGGCTGCTCAGGGGAATCCCACTACCCCCAACCCCCACGGCCTCTTGATGCCGGCTGCTGGCCTCCAGAGATGCTGATGTGGCAGGTTTAAAGTCTGGTGAGTTCTGCCAGCCTCTAGGAGGCTCTCTAGTATCCCATCTATGACTGGATCAGCGTATTTTTCTTTCCATCTCTGTCTTCTTTTTGATTTTTTTTTTAAAGAATATATCTGTAGATTAAAAAACAAAATAAACAACCTCAGCTGGTATTTCAAAGGCTTGGAAATAACCGTACCTAGTTGCCTTTTATTTTTATTAGTTTTGATTTTTTTTAATGAATTTTTTTTCACCATTAGTGATAGATAGAACCCAGAGCCTCCCCCATAATGGGTTAGCACTTGACTACTGAACTACACATTCAACCTGTGTTTGGCGTAGGCTGACCTATGGCTGAAATGACCTATGAGCTTGAATCTTTGATCCTCCTGCCTCTGCCCCACCCCCCAGTGCTAACACTTTGTTGATTGAGTGCTGGTTTTCAAGCCCAGGCTTTGTGGATGCTAGAGAAGAGCTACCCACTGAACTAACATCCCCAGCCTATTTTTTTTTTAATTTAACAAATCCACATGATATATTTTGGACCAAAGAGTGAGACTTGGGCCACACTTTTGTGTGTGTCATTATCTAACCAGAAATGACAAATTATTCTATTTGTCAGCATTTTTTTTTTTAAAATCTTGGCTTTACAATTAGGACATATATCAGCAAGCCTCGGAAGAATGAAATTAATGATATATATATATATTTTTTTGTCAGCCTCTACATCCTGCCGTTAACATCATGGAGTAATCCGAAGAGCCTATTACTAATAATCAGAGAATTGTATTGCTCTGGGCTCAAAATTTGCCTTTTCTGGTGATTTGTTAGGCCCATGAGAAAGGGACAGGAAGGTGGCCTTCTCTCAGCCAGCTCAGGCTTCTGGGACTGGGAACCGAGGCCAGCCCCCATAGTGTGTGGCCATCAGTATGACGCATAACACAGGGAGGCGTGTGAATGCAGCCGGCCACTACAGCTGGTGCACTTGACTCTGGGCAGAGCGTTCCCAGGAACACACAGGACACTAAGGACTGTGATGTAACCCGTATCTGCCAGATGTGGGAGCCGGCATGAGTCATGGTGGGTGATTCATTAAGAAATGCCTTTTGGGTCCTCTGGGCACAGAGTGCAGGCCACCTCCTCTGCCATCTGGGGTTACAGGCACCAAGTCCACAGCCCAGGAATCCCCAAGTTCACTAACATCTGTCAAAAATTATAGACTGAGCTGACATAGCGTGGAGTCTCTGTGGTCCCGTGGTCTTTAGCTTGTCATTTGCTAAAGGATTTTGTCCCTTTGGATGATGGAAGAAAATCAGCGAATAAAATGTTTAGGGGTGGGGATCTGGCTCCTTAGTGGAGCACTTGTACAGCCTCTGACTGGCCACCGCACACTGCAACCCCATCACTCCAAAAACATGTGTTAAGTTATAAGGATGTTTCCACACATCCCTGGAAGATCAGGACTGGGATGCAGTGGTGGGAGAGCTGGGCTGTGAGAGGTCTGGAACTGTGATCTTTTATTTTTATTTTTTTATTGGATGTGTATAGGGTGCCTCATGGTGATTAATGAGTGTTTCTCTGAGAAGTTGTAAACTGACCTTTAAAAACTTTCTCACCGACGTGTGATAATCCAGTCAGGAAAGTGTGTGTGCATGGCTGGGTGAATTTCATACAGTAGAGGTGTGGTCGGAGCTGTCAGGGGCAAGGCCTTAACAAGGGAGGCTCAGGTCACCTATCCTCCATGGGCCAATTAAAGAGGCAAAGACAGAGGAAGGAGACTCATTCAGTCTGGCCACATGGAGAAGAGGAGCAAGTAGAGCCCGTCTCCAGAGTACCAATACTTTGACAAGTTGTCAGAGTCATGTGATCACTCTTCCTGTGAGACAAGTTCCTCCCCTGGATGCCCAGCTTTTCAGCCTTCTCCTCCCAGCATGAGATTCCTAGGGAAATTCCAGCTTCTTAGTCTGTTGCTGTGCTTCTCATTAGAATATCTTTGCTTCTGCCAGGATGGTTACCGGCCCCTATGAAGATACAGTTTAATCAAGTATATGGAGGTGTTACCATCCTGGATCTAACAACAATGGGGAAGGCAGCTGGAGAGATGGCTCAGTGGTTAAGAGGACTGGCTGCTCTTCCAGAGGACCTGAGTTCAATTCCCAGCACCTACATGGTGGCTCACAGCTGTCTGTAATTCCAGTCTCAGGGGATCTGACACCCTTTTCAGGCCTCTGTGGGCATTGGGCACATGTGTTGGTAAAACACCCATATACATAGGAAAATAAACAAATCTTTAAGGGGCGGGGAGTAGAAGCCTGCCAGTTTGAATGAGGAGAACAGAGAAAATAAAAAAGAAGGTAGGAAGGCCGTTGAACTTCCAGAATTATGCAGGACAGGACTATAGAGCTGGCTGGTTTTGAACACCAGCATGCAAGAAAAGGAAAGCATGGCCCCATAGTGACTCAAATGTTCTTCAGTGGCTTTGCCTCCTCACATGCCCTTGTCCCCATGTGTTTAAAGACAAGACCTAACCACAGAAGATGGAAAATTCCAAGAAACTTAGAGAACGGACTTTCTCACATCTTAGCCAAGTCCATGCCTATGACTAGAAAGTAGGTCTTCTGGAAACTCATTTTACCAAAACCAAACAAAACCAGAAAACGACCTTGAAATGGAAGACAGACCAAGATGGTAGAAGAAGGAATGAATAAAGTAAACCCATGAAGGGAAATTTTATAAAGAAACACTAGCTGGGTGGTGGTCTTTAATCCGAGCACTCAGGAGGCAGAGGCGGGTGATCTCTGTGAGTTTGAGGCCAGCCTGGTGTACTGAGCGGAGTTCCAGGACAGCCAGGACCACACAGAGAAACCCTGTCTTGAAAAACCAAACCAACAAATGAAAGTTTGGTGAGAGAGAAGTAGACGCACAAAGGAGTCCAGGGGACAGGAGGGCAACGCTGGAGTGAGCTATGCAGCCAGAAGGAAGGCCTGTGGCTTCCGGAAACCTGAAGAGGTAAAGAGTGGGTTGTCTTCCAGAACCTTCAGAGGTAGCATGGTTCTGCAGACACCTCCATTCCTGACTTCTGGCCTCCAGAACTAGAAATAATAAATCCTGATTGTGTTATCTGCCACCTCTGTGGTAAACTTGGTATTTGGTTTGGAAGCTGATCGAGTCATCACACACAGATCAGGAAGCGGTGTTCCCAGCACCTAGGGAAACTCACCTCCAGCCCCATGCCTTCACACCACCCCAGGACCTCCGCTGTGCTGTAGATAGTTGCCTTAGTTTCCTTGTTACTGTGACATTACCGGAGGAGGAGAAGCAGCTTAAAGAAGGAGAGGGTTGTTCTGGCTTCCAGCTCGTGGGGATACCGTCCATCACGGTGGGAAGGCATGGAGGCCAGAGTGTTGGGTCTGATTACGGTGTGGCCACCACAGTCAAGAAGCAGAGAGTAGCTAAGATGTGGGGTCCCTCAAGGCCCCTCCTCAGGACTCACTTCCTCTAGCAAAGCTCCACCTCCTAAAGTCTTATCAACCTTTCAAAATAGAACCATCATCCAGAGACCAAATGTTCAAGTACACTGAGCTGATGGGAGACTTTTCACATCCGAACCACAGAGGTTTTATGCCCTTTAAGCATACTTTATGTGGTACACATGCTTCTGCAGACTGCCTTCACTCAGGACTCTGTGAGATGTGTGTTTCTTTGTTTTGTGTTGTTTTTGAGACAGGTTCTACGTAGCCCAGGCTGGCCTTCATTCTCAATCTTCTTGATTCTGTTGGGATCAGATGCATGTACCACCATGTAGTTGATCATTTTCCTTGCTGTATACAGTTGGCTTTTCATTACCCATGGTTTCTCTTACCTGCAGTAAAGTGTAGTCTGAAACTGTGAGATGGAAAATTCCAGAAGTAAACAATTCATAAGTTGTGCTTATCTTTTTTTTTTTTTTAATTTTTGAGGTAAGGTCTCACTATATAAGCCCTAGCTGGCCTTGAACTCAGAGATCTGCCTGCTTCTGCCAGTAGAGTGCTGAGACTAAAAGCATGCACTGCCGTATACCCAGCCACCTGACTTTTATTCGTATTGTGATAGTACATTGCTGTGACTGGCCAATGTTATTACTAGTTATTATTGTTATTCTTTTGTTGAACCTAATTTATAAATCACAAACATCCTATTCACGTCACACAGAAGAGACACAGCAGTACACAGAGCTTGGGACTAGCCACAGTTTCCACCATCTACTGGGGGGCTTGGAATGTGTCCCCCACAGCTGGTAGCACTGCTGAACCTCATGTCTTGGAAGAGCCCATTACAGGGCTCTCAGGGCCTAGCAGACAGTGGAGCACACCAATTTTCTGAGAATCAGAGGGCTCGGCTGCTGCCTGTGAATTTTAAACATTCTTAACCCATCACTGGGAAGATGACTGGAACAGCTGTCGTTCCCTCCATCTCAAGTCTCAGAAATAAATTTGCATGTTTTAGGAGCTGCAGCCCAATCCTCCTCTCCAGCTCTCCAGCTTTATGCAAGCGAGGCCACATCCACACCATGCACACGCAGTATTCCTGAATACCCTGCTTTGATGAGCCTTGGAAATAGTGCCAGGAACCTCACAGAGGACAAGATTAAAATCCAGGGCCCCAGCTGTCGAGAGATGAGCTGTCTCGTTTGCCTGATGTGCCCCCACATCCTTATGGAGGTGGGGGAGGCTGAGTTTGAACTCAAAATACCAGGATGAACGGTGGGGGGCAGGTGTAGCAGCCACACCCCAGGGGCTGTTTTTCCTAGAAAGAAAGCCTCTGATGGGGTGTGTGGCGGTAGAAAACCCAGTCATCATGGCAAAAGAGAAGAATTTATTTTTCTGGTACAAAAGTAACATATCTTTCTTCCCAAATGGGAAAAATCCAGGGCCAGCAGGAAATAACCTGCAACCCCATACTGCCATTTAACCACTGTTGAATATATTTGCATATGCAACTGCATATACAAACCACCTTCCTATAAAAACATTTATTTCTGCAGTCAGTGAATATGCCAGGTGCTAGTCCCTGGGGATATAGCATGAGTAAGACAGCCCTTGTCCTAATGGAGCTGATGTTCCAAAGGGGCATAGATGTAAAAGAAGCATGGGCCAGGAGTGGTGCCCCATGCCTGTAATCTTGGAAGGTAGAGGTCAGAAGATCGGAAGTTCGAGGCCAGCCTCTGCTACATAGCAAGTTTGAGTTTAGCCTGGGCTGCATAGTGAGACCTGGGCTCAAACAACAACAACAACAACAACAACAACAACAACAACAACAACACAACAAAAACTCCAACCAAATAAAAAAACAACAACAAAACAAAAACATATAGTACTAAATAAGATGTTCTAGTACATGTTTAGCATTAACCAGTTTTCCACCAAGCAACACGTTCCAATATAACTCATGAGTTGATCGGGGACTACAATCAAAGCTGGAGCTGAGCCAAGTCTGAGATAAGTGACTGATCTGTCAGCGGGTCCCTGAGTGTCTGTAAGGATCAGAGCAGTCCTGTTGACTTGCTGACTTGCATAAGCACGAAGGAAGCTATGGCTTCATTGAGCCTTGGAGATTGTATTAGTCAGTTGTTTGGGACTGTAACAAAATATCCTAGGTAGACAATATTGTAATGAGAAGGAGTTTATTTAGCACACACCTTTGGATGGGGTCTGCATCTCTTTAGTTCTGGTGAGCTCGATGAAATCATGGCCGTGGAAGTGGTACTGGAAAAACATCTTTTTTCTTTTTCTTTTTTTAAAAAGATTTGTTTATTATGTATACAGTAGTCTGCCTGCATGTATGCCTGCACGCCAGAAGAGGGCACCAGATCTCATTACAGATGGTTGTGAGCCACCATGTGGTTGCTGGGAATTGAAGTCAGGACCTCTGGAAGAGCAACCAGTGCTCTTAACCTCTGAGCCATCTCTCCAGCCCCTGGAAACACATCTTAAAACTTTTTTTGAACACTTATTGGGTGTGTATCCATGCACACACATGCCATAGTGTCATAGTCACGTGTGGAGGTCGGAAGACAGCTTTGAGGAGTTGTTTCTCTCCTTCCACCGTATGGGTTCTGGGATTCCAACTCAGGCAGTCAGGCTTGGCAGCAGGTACCTTTAGCCTCTGAGCCATCTCCCCGGCCCCTGCGTTACACATCTTGCGTCTTGATATAGGAAGCAAGAGAGACGAGGGGTCAGCTTTAGGATTTTACTACAATTCACTCTCCGGGCGGGGGGGGGGGGGGAGGTTATTGAGACACCCCAAACGATGGAAGCTCCTACTTCTTAAAGATTCCCATTTTCTAACATCACCCCACTGAGAATCAAGCCTTCAACACAAGGGCCCTCTAGGACAAACCACATCTAAACCATGGTAGAGATCTGGAGGTCACTGGTGTTGAGTGACTGGCCAGCTCCGAATGACAGGGCCACAGGTGTCACATATCTAACACCCCGAGAGAGGGAGAGATTAGCGAGCTTTGCTGCAGTAACATTAATTAACATATTTGTTTGTTTAAGCTGGAGGTATAGTCATCATATAAAACACACTGCAGGGGCTGAGAAGATGGCTAGGAGGGTAAAGTGCTTGTTGTAAGCATACAAGAGAGAAGATCTGGGTTCGATCCCCGTAAAGAAGCCAGACAGCCTGAAGTTCAAGCCATGGACTAGAGATTAGAAAACGTCTCAATGTGAGGGGCTTTATCCATATATCACCTCTTTAAAAAAAAAAGAGGATTTATTTTATTACTGTGCTTATATAAACTGTTTTACTTCAGACACTGTCATGTCATTTTTAAAGATTTGTTTATATGTATGAATGTTTTACCTGCATTTATGCTTACACACCATGTGTGGGGCAGGTGCCCCTGACGCCAGAAGAGGGCATTGGACCCCCTGGAATTGGAGTTACAGATAGTTGTAAGCCGCCATGTAGTCCTCTGGAAAGCAACATGTGTTCTTAAGCACTGAGCCATCTCTCTAGCCCCCAGTTATTATTTTTGAGACAAGGTCTCACTGTGTAACCCTGAGTGGCTTTGAACTCACAAAGGTCTTTGTTGCTCTAATTTTAAATGGTCTTATAATAGAAACCCGGAACCAGATATTGGGGTAATTGCTGAAAGATCAGAGAGACAAAGAACAAGCCACAGCCATGTCTCACCTCATCAACTCCATGAATCCTCTGACTGAATGCCCCTGAGTCCTCAGCTGAAAAGGCTCTAGTTCCTGTCTCCTCACACCTTATATGCCTTTCTCCACCCAGCCATCTCACTTCCTTCCTAGTGCTGGAATTAAAGGCTTGTGTGCTTCCCAAATACTGGTAGCAAAGGCATGAGATCTCAAGTGCTGGGATTAAAGGCGTGTGACTCCCAAGTACTGAGATTAAAGGTGTGTGCCACCACTGTCTGGCCTCTATGTTTAATCTAGTGGCTGGCTCTGTCCTCTGATCCTCAGGCAAGCTTTATTTGATACACAATATATCACCACAGATCTTCTGGACACTGCCTCCCAAGTGCTGGGACTAAAGACATGTACTACCAAGCCCAGCTAAAGATTTATTTTTAAGTAGATATGTGTGTATGAATATATGCACATGTGAATGGAGGTGCCTGAGAGGGCCATAGAGGAGGGCTCAGATCACCTGAAGCCGGAGCTGCAGGTGATTGGGAGTTGTCAGACGTGATGGGTGCTGGGAACTGAACTCAGGTCGCCTGGAAGAGCATCCATGTTTCCCACTCCTGGCACTTACAGTTTTGAATTTAAAATATTAGATGAGTTTTGTTTGTGTGTTGCTGGGAATTGAACTCAAAGCACAGGTATTGCTGGAACTGTAGAGAGAGCTTTAGAAGGGCACCCTGTATAGGCCTTGCCATTTGAGGAAGGGGCTCAAACCTGAGTTCTGAGTCAGGAAAAAGGCCCAAACTTTAAGATACTACCCTCTGAGAAACACGATGCTGAAGGAGCTTTCCTCCTCTCCTTACCTCCCTCCTCATCTCTGTCTACCATTTGTTTAACCGCAGGTCTTTGGGGCCATGCTCTCCATAAAATTTATTATATGGAAAATATTTTCAGTCCTTCAGCTCCCTTACCAAATATGAAGCATTTTAACTGGCTCCAAGAAGCCTGAAGTCCCATGTGTGACTGTCTTTGAGTTGAGTCATAGAAACTTTATTGCCAGCCTTGGTGAAAGCTGCATCGCGCTGGGGTCATTTGTGACGTGTGTCACCCCAGTCCGGGTCCCACTCTCCCTGTGGTGGCTCTGGAATGACTGAGTCAACAACCTTTCATTCCTCTGAGAAGTGGAGGCCTTCATTGTTGCGCTCCGGTGGCGCCCTCCTGGGCGACAGGGGCACAGTTAGTTCTAGGAAAAAATGGATTCACCATTACTGTGTCTCGGAGTTTTAATAGCAAAAGAAGTCATGTGATGGAAAAGCTTTACAGAGATGACATGAGGTCACATGGTTGTTTCTATTTAGAATAGAGATGAGAAGGTTAAGGGTGAGTTGTGGGTGTGGTGAGTTGTGAGTTCAGTGGTAGGCCTAGTGTGTGTGAGGCCCTGGTTCCATCCCCTGGGAAACAGTGAAAAGAGCTAGAGATGGTAGAAATAGAGATAGATAGATATAGAGGAGGAGAAGGAGGAGGGAGAGAGATACAGATAGTAATAGAAAGGTCATGATAGAGGTTGAGAGACAGGATAGAAGCAGAGAGGGGGATGTGTGATAAATCCAAAGATGGAAAATTCAAATGAAATACGTAAATACTCCTAATATATTTAGACTAAGGAGTTTCCTCGCCTTCCCAATTCTGCTAGCCTTATATGAAAACGAAGAGAAAAAATTCTTCTCAAGTGTGTTAAAAATAAGGATCTGGGTTGCAGATGTAGTTTAGATGGCAGTGAGCTCACCTAGAATGCAGGAGGCTCTGGGTTCCATCTCCATGCTGCGTAAACCAGATGTGGTAGAGCACAACCATAATCCCATCACTGGCGAAGCAGATGCAGGGGGACCAGGAGTTCAAGGTCATGTTTGAGGCCTGCCTGGGCTACATGAGACCCTGCCTCAAAAATAGTAAAGTAAAATAGAAAAAAAAGATACAGAAAAATGTCTAAGATAATGGAGAAACTTGGAAATTTTATCTAATGTAGAATCCGATTCTAAAGTGACCGTGTGAGAAAATACAGGACAGCCGTTTTTATCATCCTGGGATGGCTCTATTTTTGAAGGAGCTGATACAGAGGCCATGGAGGGGTCCTGCTTACTAGCTTGCTTCCCATGGCTTGCTCAGCCCACCTTCTTATAGAACCCAGGACCAGCAGCCCAGGGATGGCACCACTCACTGTGAGCTGGGCCCTCCCCCATTGATCACTAGATGAGAAAATGCCTTGCAGCAGGATCTCAAGGAGGCATTTCCTCAGCTGAGGCTCCTTCCTCTGATGACTCTGACTTGTGTCAAGCTGACACACAAAACCAGCCAATGCACTTACCTATAAAATAGGCAATTTATAGTCTATGAATTATATTTCAAAAATATGATTCAAAAAGTTCCTTTTCTAAAACAGGTTCTCACTCTATAGCCCAGAATGACCTCAGAGTTGCAGCAGTCCCCCTGCCTCAGCCTTTCAAGTGCTCAAATTACAGACAAGTGCCACCAACCTGTCTCAAAACAAGCAAAAAGAAGAGACATGTAACAATGGCATTTCACTCTGTAGTCTGTAGCCCAGGCTGGCTTCAAACTCAAAGCAGCCCCCCTCTTCCAGCCTCCCCAGGAGCTCAGCAGGAGCCACCACACCTGACTGACTGTAGGCTACACATTGTTTCTCAGAATTCATAAGCCACACTTCTGTGATGGTTCCTGTGCAAATGTGTGACTGTGGGGCTGGGTGCCCAGGTTAAGCTGCATTCCATGTAGGATCAGCATGGTAGCCACAGCCCACTCCACGGCTCCCGAGAATTTCTTTTCTTATCAATAATAGCTTTCTGTTTTCCTGGAATTCCTCTCTCCCATGGGGAAGAAAGCAAGCAGGCAAACCACCCAGAGCTGTGGCCATCTTGACCCAAGCCACAAGTCCATCACCTCCTGCCCTCCAGTGCCTTGAATTCCACATGTTTGCATTTCCTCCTTCTATTTGGTGCCTTTACTTTGCAGCCTTATGGGTGAGTGTCACTGCTTAGGAATCCAGAAGAGACCAGCAGGCCTGCTTGAAAGCCTCTAACCTTGGGCCTTCTTTGTCTCTGCCTCAGTTTCCTTATCTGTACTGTTCATAACAGTGATCCTAATTGCACCTACCTATTAGACCTGTGAGGAAGAATTAAAGGGGCTGTCTCGGGAAAGGCTCCAGCACATTCTAGAGTTTGGGAAGCATTCATCATTGAGGTGAAAGTGCATTCATGGTGCCCTGGCCTTCTGCAGTCTGTAAACCTCACCTGGGCTGACAGTAAAGTCACAGGATGCTGGCTTGTGTGCCAAAGTAAACAATCCTGGCTGACCCCTGGGCTTATGAATTATTCCTTAGCAGGCTTCTTTTCTGCTTTCTTAAAATCTGAATCAATGATTGAGGAAGGATTTATTGCTTTTTACATTTCTTTTTTAGGTCACTAGTGGCCTCAGTTCTCTGGGTGTTTAGGGAAAGCATAATCCTTTCCAGGAAATGGATTTAAACTACAGTTGAAGCTTGGGTTAGACGGAGGAGGAAAGGCTTTGGGGGAGTAAGTGTGCAGGCTTGGGAAGGAGGCAGGAAAGTGTAGGCAATGGGAGATTTAAGGAATGGGTTGGCCCACGTACAGAAGTAGAAGAGTATCCAACGGCAGAGCCACGGGGGGACAGTGGATGCCTGGAACACTGGGAAGAGGATCCTGGCGTGCACTGGGGCCATGGCCAGGAAATGACGTGTGCAGGGAAGAGGGGTCATAGCCTTCCATCTTGCAGTCTCCTTGACCTTTTTTTCAAGAAGGCAATGAGAAAAAGATGAGGGGGGACCTGGGTGTAGGCCTGTGGATTGTTGGGAAAGGTTGAGAGAGGTGAGGAGGGAAGAGATAAGCAAGCCAGACTGAGAAGCCTGGACGTGAAGATCAGGAGGCTGAAGGAAGTCAGAGTAGCTGTGGTACCAAAATGTAAGAATCTGTGGAGTCAGGTTAGAGCATCTGCCCGGTATGTAAAACAAGCCCTGGGTTCAATTACAAATACCACAGAGGGAGAACACAAAACAATCTCACACCCCTGAGCTAAAGGTGAAGGTCAGGGTCCAATCAGACCGCGGCCCCCACCCTGAAGACCAGGACTTCACTGAGCAGCGAGAGGGATTTGTGTCTGGAAGCAGCACCACATCCGATTCAATGAGGAGATGGGGACAGAGAGGGACCAGAGTGGATCTGGTTGCTTGCTTTGGAAATCCTTGTGGGATCTAGAGGGAAGGGAGTGGTATGATCAACCTAGGCAGGTGAGCCGATAGGGGTGAGAGTTGTTGGCAAATAGGCCACAGATATGCTGCTGGTGGGAATGGGGGGCTCCAACAAGTGACTCCTAGACCAGTATAGGTGGGTGGTAAGGGAAACATGTCCCTTATATAGCCCGTTTTCTCTCAAGGCCCAGCAAGGGCTAGCTGCCATTGTGCCCCTCAGAGCTGCAGTAGAATCCAGGTGGTCCTGTTCTGTCTTGAAGGGACAGGGAAACACATTGTTGGGGTGCCACTTCACATGCTGGGGAACATCTTCGCAGTCCTGGTATTTTCTCCAATCCTTCCAAGAGTTTAGGAAGCATCCTTTCCTGGTAGAATCCTGCACCTGGCCACACGACTGAGGAGTGTTAAGTTGTTTTCATTTAGTTCAGCATCTGTCTTTGCATCTAGAGCTAACGAAAATAGGGCAACATATGTAAACAGAATGGCAGAGAAGGTATTCTGGCTTCCTGTTTTCTGGTCTTAATAGCTTAGCTTGAAGTGACTCCTTGTAAACCCTGCTCTCAGGAGGTAAACCCAGCTCTCGGGAGGCAGAGGCAGGAGGGATGTAGCAAACTTAAGGCCACCCTGGTCTACATAGCAACTCCCAAACCACCGGGGGCTACAGAGCAAGACCCTGTCTCCACACTCCCCTCCAACAGTAAAGAGCAGAGCTGTTTGTACCTTTCAGGTCACTGATTGACTAGACTGTCTAGCCAATGAGATCCAGGGACCCTCGTGTCTCAGTCCCCCAGTTTTGGGAAGAAAGTGTTCAGGGATGCTCCCAGCTGTTGATGTGGGTGGATCTGAACTCAGGTCCTCACACTTTCACGGCAAGCATTTCGGCTGAGTCACCTCTCCAGCCCCTGGGAAACATTTTAACAAAAACAGTTTCTATGCTGTCTGTAATTTAAATCTTTTTCTTTGTTGCTTCAACAGCCTTGCTAAGGTTTTTATCAATTTTTTGTTGATCTTTTCAAAGAACCAACCTTCAGTCTTATTGATTTTTCTATTTTCTAGATTATTAATTTGCACTCTCGTTATTTCCTTTGGCTCTAGTTATAATTCTTTGTTAGAGTTTTTTTTTTTTAACAGTATCTTTAGGTAGAGAGGTTGCTTTGAGATCTGTGTGTGTTATGTATGTTCGTCTTTTCATGTGTATACAGGCGTGCATGCATATATGTACACATAGATGTAGAAGCTGGAAGTCAGTGTCAGGTGGCTCTCTGGTCACTCTCCACTGTAGTTTTTGGGACAGGGTCTCTCACTGAGTCTGGAGCTCACCATTAGCAAGAGTGTGCTGTGGATCTGCCTGTCTGTCTCCCACAGCAACCCAGGGCCAGGGACTCAGATGCACTGTGGTGGGGTGCTGGGGGCCTGAACTCAGGTCCCCGTGCTTGCACGGTATCCTTTACCCACTGAGCCATTTCCCCAGCCCTAGAGCTAACTTTACTAAAGTTAATTTTATGATTATACAGTTGGCTATTTTACTTTTTACAGGCATGGCTCCTGTCTTTTTTTTTTTTTTCTTCCAGTGCTGGGGATTAACTTAGCCTTACAGATGATAGGCAAGCACTCCACCTGTATTCCCTGTGCCCCTCCTCCCAGCCAGACAGGATTTCTCTGTGTCAGGCTATCCTAGAACTTGCTCTGAAGACCAGGCTGGCCTTCCCTCCCTCCCTTCCTCCTCTTATCTGTGTCTGAGGTTATTTCTAGTATTGAAATGCCATCTTGGATTGCTCATCTATTTGTTTTGAATAAAAACTGAAAAGGCTAGCCAGGCTTGGTGGTTGCACACCTTTGATCCCAGCACTCGGGAGGCAGAAGCAAGCATATCTCTGTGAGTTCAAGGCCAGCCTGGTCTACAGAGTGAGTTCCAGGACAGCCAGGACTATAACTCAGAGAAACCATCTCCTCAAACCGCCCCACACTCCCCCCAAAAAAGACCCAACAGCATACAACAGTATACAGCAAAAAAGGAAATTATCTTCAGGTCTTGTCGTCTGCTCAGTTTGTAATGTGAACACTGTTGCAGAGTTAAGCTTAAAACACAGCAGCACCGGCTCTCTGTATGTAGTTATTTGAAAACTTGACCCTCCCGCTCCCCCCAAAACCAGAACAAAACACAAAACCAGAGACAAGGATGGTTCTATGTTGTCTGCCCGTGCACGCCATGCCTGAGCTGCGGGCACAGACCAGTGGGCAGACACAATGACTGCAGACTGGTAACCGCTCATCACCAGGCTGCAGCCTTCGAGTCAAAGCAAAGGAAAGAATTTTAATCGCCTCCCTCATCTTGGCAGAGATGGTATTTTGTTTTGTTTTGTTTTTCCTAACCTCCGATGACTGTAAATTATGTTTTGGTGTGCTTTGTTTAATCTTATCCTGATTATAAAAGTGCTACATGTGCCTTGAGACTATTTAGACATTTCAAAAGAAAGCGGAAATTCCAGGACCCAGAGATAACAAATACTTAGAAATTTTAGTATCTTATTATTTCTTTAACTTTTTTTGTTTGTTTGTTTTGGTTTTTTGAGACAGGGTTTTCTCTGTGTAGCTTTGGTGCCTGTCCTGGAACTCACTCTGTAGACCAGGCTGGCCTTGGACTCACAGACATCTGCCTGCCTATGCTCCTGAGTGCTGGGATTAAAGGTGTGCACACTACCACCTGGCTTATTTCTTTACAATTTTAGAGATATCTGTGTCGTTTTCTGTGTGTGGGTGTTTTGCTCACGTGTATGTCTGTGTCCCATGTGCATGGCTGGTGTCCTCAGAGGTTAGAAGGTGGTAGGTCCTTTGGAACTGGAGCTGCAGATGGTGTGAGCTGCCATGTGGGTGCTAGGAACCCAGGTCCTCTGCAAGAACAAGTGCTCTTGGCACTCTCCTGCCTTTCCACCCCAGATCTTGTCATTTGTGGAGACAAGGGCTCACTATCTTGCCCAGGTTGGTCTTGAACTTGTGATCCTCCTGCCTCAGCCCCGTCGTGTTGTGGTTATAGGTGTGTGCCATCATACTGGGCTCCATCTTGTTTTATTATTATTACCATTTTAGATTTGGCTCTCCCTTGAATCACTGGTTTTCTGTAGGCCTTCCTTCTCTAGTGATTTGACAATCCACGCTGTGTTTTCATTTGATCTGGTAGTGGGTTTCAGGGAAAACAAGAACTCTCTTGACCTTTGTCTTTTCTGACTATCAATGTCAAAAGATTTAGCCTTTGGAACTCAGCACTCTGTTCCACATTCTTTAAAAGTATCTTTAAAATATTTTATTCCGGCTGGGTGGTGGTGGAGCACGCCTTTAATCCCAGCACTCCGGAGGCAGAGGCAGGTGGATCTCTGTGAGTTCCAGGACAGCTAGGGCTGTTATACAGAGACACCCTGTCTTGAAACACCTCCCACCCACAAAATTTTATTCTTCATCTGTCTGTCTCTCTGCCTGTCTGCCTGTCTATCTGCCTATCTATCCATGTATTTATTATGTGTTCTGTGTACGTAAGCCTGATATCTTCCTCTGGCCTCCGAGCACATCAGGCATCCTGCCCTGTGACCCTCCACATAATTTCCTCTTCCACTAATCCTGGACTTTGCCATTTTGACTAGATTAGCCCAGTGTCTTCCTGTCTGCCCTGCCCCCAGCTCTGGAATTACAGGGGCACACATGGCAACATGCAGCTTTTTATATGGGGTTAGAGGTCCAAATTCAGGTCCTCATGCTTGTACAGAAAGGGTCCTTGCTGGGCGGTGGTGGCGCACGCCTTTAATCCCAGCACTTGGGAGGCAGAG
>CABHPR010106524.1:0-17710 GCA_902168415.1 Peromyscus melanophrys
TGTGTGTGTGTGTGTGTGTGTGTGTGTGTGTGTGTGTGTGTGTGTGTAATTTACTTTGATTTTTAAAATTAACGTGCCAAGTATTAGCTATGACATTCTCTTTTCTTTTGGTTTTTCAAGACAGCTTCAGAGAGGGGTGTTAGTATGAATATTCTGGTAAGCACAGCGCAGTGTCCTAAGCAGCAATAGATCAGACACAGGCAGCTTATAAAGTTGCAGATCCTGTGGCCATTCTTTGTTGGAATCACGTTTCTGATTGATGTGGATGCGGAGGGAGATTCCAGAGCATGTAAGAATGGGCCTGTCTAGATGGGCCTGAGCGATGCTGTTCTCCCGACTTTTCCTCGTTTTTTACTTCCCAAGTCTGCTGCAGATGGAAATGTAGAGACGGTAACTTTCCCCAAGTTGTTTTCTTGAAGATGCTCCATCCTATTAGATTTCAAGTAGAGAAAATGGTTTTCTTGATAAAATGAGTGTGAGGAATCCAATAGCTGGTTGTAGGTCTTTCAGAGCCTTAGGGAGGCTGATGTTCCTCGTGATACACCATACACCATGTGATGAATTTATAAGTTTGATTCACCAATGGAGCCCTTTTCCCTCAGGGCTCCTGTGAGCCTCTGTAGCCACGTGACTGTCAACCGTGCTAAACAGTTCATGTCATGTTTCAACAGAATTGTGAAGGTTGACCAGACATAAAGAAGAGGGGTGTGTGTGTGTGTGTGTGTGTGTGTGTGTGTGTGTTTGTGTGTGTACATGTGGGGGGTGTTGTATACATGTATATGGTGTGTGTGTGTGTACACGGGGTTTTGTGTACATGTGTATGATGTGGGGGGTGCTGTACACATGTGGATGGGAACCAGAGATTGTCATCAGGTGTCTTCAGTCTCTGGCCATCTTATTATTCCTTTTTTGATACATTGTGCCTCATTGAACCAAGAACTCACCAGCTAGACTGACAAGCCAGTGAGGTCCAGTGATCCTCCTGCCTCCGCCTCCCCAGCAGAGGGATGCACAAGTGTGCAGCAGGCCAGGCTTTACAAAAACAAAACAATAACCAGAAAAGCCAGACAGACAGACATGGGTGCTGGGATCCAGATCCAGGTCCTCAAGCTTCCCAGCCCTGAGATCTGATTGTTTTAAACCCCGGATATAGTTTTGCTTCTTGTTACTCTGAAAGATCTCACGAGATACAAAAACTGTATTAATCTTTAGAAAGGTTATGCAAGACCAATGCTGTGATCTTAGTTGTTTCTGTAGAGTTGATCTGTGAGAAGAGGGAGCAGCTGTTCCTTTCTCTTCCTCCCTCCAGGCCATCCACTGCAGAGCAGTCCTCCCGTGCCAAGACACCCCTTCTGTGAAGCTAACTTACACCGCGGAGGTAAGCCTCACAACTCGTAACTGAATTAACTAAATGTGGTGTGGGTGACAAACGGAGCCGATCCGAGCTTCAGAGATAGGAATAGTGTGATATTTACTTCATATTAGTGTTCCTTAATTGTTTTCTTAATAGTTAGTGTTAATAGTTACTTAATAGGATCCTACTGGGTCTGTGGACATCATTTTGAATCTCTAATAAAAAGATAGTTTTAAACATTGTAAGTGTGAAAAGGGGAAATCATATTATCCTCATGTTAAAAAAGAAATTAAAATTCTAGATCTGAAGTAAGAATTGAAGACGATTTTTCCTAAGAATGCCTTCTGCAGCCCTGACGCCCAGGTGTAGATGCCCCAGGCAGCATCTACCGATTGTCTGTGTGTGTGTATACTCTTCTCCATCACTGGTCCTGCTAATCCTTCTGGGGGTTGGATTATAATTCATGAACACCATTCCAGAGGCTGGGCCTCCTTAGACCAAGCAAATAAAACAAAGACCAGTGTTCACTCATGGGAGCTGCCCATTCCCTAGTCTCTCCGGGGACCGAACATAGTTTTCTAGTGCTATAGAATATTATGCTTGGAGGCATGGGACCTCCAGGTTCTGGAATCTTCTCTACCACCGATCTGTGTGACCTTGAGCAAGTCCGAATGACGGTCATGAACTGCCTGTCAGTGAGTGCCACTGTTGGCCCACGAACGTGTCATGACCTAGATGGTGGATGAGGTGAAACTGACCCCTGCTGATCGACTCTGTCTTCGTTACAGTAGGGAGGCCTGATCGGTGCAAAGACAAGCAGGTCACACTTGTGCTAGGGTGTCTACTTGCTAGATCACTAACACTTGGGGTGTTCAGTGACCCTCTGCTTTGTGATTTCCAGAGAAAATGATTCCATGGTTTTCAGCCAAAGTTGTAGTTACCACCCCCTTAGAAAATACTGTTTGTATCTTCAAGTTCTAAATGTAAAATGGCCAAAGCCACATCCTCTGCCCTGCCACGAGTATATCATCTTTTGAGTTTGTTGGGGGCGTGGACGGGAACAGTTGTTGGTCGCCATCTTCATTCACGGTGCTGCTGGTCAGTCCCAACCTGTGATATTTTGCCCATATTTGGTGGGGAAACTGAGGCTCGGGGAGGTTACCCACCCAAGTCCCTGCAGTTAGTAGCTAGCAAACTGATGTTCTAATATAGTTTCTCCCCAAACCCTTCTCTAACTCTTCCTGGTAAATGGAAAGACTCATCACATTTCATTGCTAAGATGCGTTCCCATGTTGCTGATCCCATTTACAAAACTAGGTGGTGAGAAAATCATTTTACATGTTTAGTTTAAGATGCGTAGACCCTCAACTTTAGAAGTGATTTTCTCCCCCCTTCGGACTAGGTGTCCGTCCCAAAAGAATTGGTGGCTCTCATGAGTGCAATCCGCGACGGAGAAGCGCCTGACCCAGAAGACCCCAGCAGGAAGATCTACAGATTCAACCAGAGGGTAAGATCAGATGAGCGGCTACGGTCTGCCTCGGTTGGTAGTGAACTTCAAGGAACCGGCATCTGTTCTGGGAATCTGGAACAGGGTGGACTTTCAAGAGCAGCCCTCTACCCTCTTGATGCACCTACAGAGAGGTTGCTCGGTAGGCCTGGCTGGGAGTGCCCGACTGCGCTTCCTGGATCCAGTCCTGTTCTTATATGTCCTTACTCTTAGACTTCGTCCTCACCTCCGCTCACTGTAACCGGCAGGAGCATCTGTACATGGGGGCATTACCAGAGAAGAGAAGTGTTGCCGCCCCGTAGGTTAAAATTCCGACGCAGCTGGGAATGGACCTAGCTTGTATCTCTGACCTTGAGCGGACAGAAGGGACTATCTGTGTATACTTGTGAGACATGTTTTCTTAATTGTCTTCACAGTGGACGGTGTTGCTTCCTTTCGGGACCTGTGTTATCACAGCTTTGGCATCTCCTTATTGCTGGTTTAAAACATAAAGGAATTTAGAGGGGAAATGTTTTAAAAGTTGGAAGGAAAAAAACATCCAAAATATAAAGGAGAAGTGCCTGTGTACTTAGCGGTTACTTTTTGAGAAATGCCTAATGTCCCGTTTGAATTTGTGCAGACTGGTTTTTGCATGTCATTGGCCTTCCCTTTTGTAGAATAAAAGGGAAACGGATGTTTTGGAAGTGTTTTTGTATCATACATTTGAACTATCTGCCCCTCAAAAGTAGAACTATTTGGAAAGACCAAAGGAGAGTGCTTCATAGTAACGCTTGGAGATTTAAAGGAGAATTGCATCATTTTACATCTGAACTGTCCAGCCTACACCATTCCTACTCACTGATGCAGCCAGCGTGTGTTTGTCTCCTCAGGTTCCCATACCGTGCTATCTGATCGCGTTAGTCGTCGGAGCTTTAGAAAGCAGGTGAGCTTTTGCGCAAATTCTGCGGTTTATGAAAAGATCAAACCATAGACAAGTTGACCTCCCAGGCAGGGTTGATGGGTAGACAGGCATTGTGTATTGCCCAAGATGTTGGGCTGACAGCTTTAGAGAAGTTCAAATAGAATTATAAATTGTAGGCAAATTAATTTTGATGACAGAGTCTTTACTGTTACATCTTCAATTTTCCAAATGTAAAATGAGCACACTCTTGCCTTTATACTGAGACAGGAATCAGATGTGAGCTTGAACAACGCATGTCTCATCTTCTCCATTTCCTTCTCATGGAAATTATAACCTGCCTCTCCAGCCCCCTAGGTAGCTGCGGGGAACGAGGAACATCTATAAAGCCTTGGAATCCTAGAAATAGTACAGAGATAGGGTATTTTTGATTAAAGTTTTATCAATAGCCAAAGTGCTCTTTTGTTTGGTTGGTTGTTTGGGTTTGTAGACAGTTTCAATGTATAGCTCTGGCTGGCCTGGAACCCATTATGTAAGCCAGGCTGGCTTTGAACTCAGAGATCTACCTGCCTCTGCATTCCAAGGGCTGTGATTAAAGGCGTGCACCACCACACCCAGTTTATTTCAAATTTTTATCTGTGTGTATATGTATATGTGGCAGGTGCACTTGTGTGTGTGTGTGTGTGTGTGTGTGTGTGTGTCTGTGTGTGTACACGTACTTGTGCATGTGTGTAGAGATCAGTGGACAACTTCAGTTGTCATACTCAGACGCTGTCCACCTCCTTGAGTCTACTTACTGGCCTGAAGCTCTACAGTTAGGCTGAGCTAGCTGGCCAGCAAGTGTCACTTGATCCTCTGTCTCCACCTCTCCAGTAGTGGGGTTACAAACGCACAATGCCATACTCAGCATTTTCACATGGGTTCTAGGATTTAATTTGGGTCCTTGTACTTGCTAGGTGAGCACTTTACTGCCTGAGCCCTCCTCCCAGCTCTGTTCTTTCTTCTAAACAACTGAAAATTAGAGTGTTTATAATAACCATCGTCTTTTAGTTGCTAAGAATGTGGGCACGATAGAGAAGTCAGGCAACCCAGAGCCAGGTTGGGCAGCTCATCTTTGGATCGCTCACTGCCTCTGAATTCCATTTCCTTCTTCTGGAAAAGGGAAGGAATACATTTCAAAGGATGGAAAGCTCCAGGCCTGTAGGAAGCGCTCAATAAACGATAATATGATTGTTACAGCAGCTGTCGATGAACGCTCGTTCCAATGCATGTATCTCGTTGACGCCTCAGCTCGGGTGCCTATGACTGTTGTTCTCGTTTTACCGAGAAGAAACGGATACTCAGAGTTTTTAGGAACGTGCTCGGTCATACAGTTAGACCTGTCCAAGCCGAGACCTATTATGTCTTGTTCCTTTTAAGCCCATGCAGAATAGCCCTGTGTTGTTTGTAAGCTGTGGTTGCATGAAGCCATTGAGCATTTGAAACACAACTCATCCAAACTGCCATGCTCTGTAAATAAAAATACAGTCTGGATTTCAGAAGACTATATGGAAATGTAAAATGTTTCCTTAATAATTTGTATACTGACTGTGTTTAAATAACACTTTGGATCTGCTGGGTCAAATAAATATCATTGAAATTAGTTTTGCTTTTTAAACAAAATACGGATATCAAAAAATTCCTTTTTTGTTTTTATCATAAGGTATGTGTTTTTGTGACCCTTCCTAAATTTTTGTTGGGTCGCACTCACAGCTTGGTCTACAGACCATAACCTGGTAGTTCACAGAAATTCAAATCTGGGTGAAGGCTCTTGTAGGCAAACCTTGCAGTGTTGAGGATAATCCCTGGAGTAAGAGTAGACAGAGAAATCCAGCTCTATAGAGTTGTCCTCTGATCTCCACATGTGCATTGTGACATGCGTGCGTGTGTGCACACACACACACACATCATACACATACATATAATTTTAAAAGTGAAAAAAATGCAAGTGTTTGGGCCCTCGCTCAAGCCTTCTAAACCAAAATTTATATTTTAATAAATTCTCCAGATACTCCTCAGTCTGCACAGTAAATGTCTGGAGAATAAAGTTTAGAAGGAATGTTCTAGAGACTGTTGTCACTGTGGCAGAGTACCATGGCAAAATCTTCTTTGGGGACTTGGTGTAACCACATTTTAAGCTGAAGTGATGATGCATGGTTACAATGTATGATTTCTTTTTGTTTTTATAATTATGGTGAAAAATCACACAGATGTTAGTCTTAGCCATTTTTAAGTGGGATTTGGTAGTGTAAAATAAGGCTACCTTGTTGCGAAACAGATCTGCTGAACGTCATCTTGCAGAACTGAAACCCTGTCCCCCACGTAAGCATCCCCGTCCTGCAACTGTTCTGTTTCCATGCCTGCAATGTGACTGTTAGGTACTTCATATAAATAGAGTGCAGCGGGTGCCTTATGCTGGCCAGTTTATTTCTTTTGAAGGATGTCCATAGGGGTCATCTCCGTTACTTCTTGCTTTACCTGCTGATTTCTTAACATGGTGTTCAGCATCACCAAGTGTGTAATCTCTCTCTAGTCTAGGACTGTTGTTGTTGTTGTTGTTATTGTTATTCAGTCTCTGACTGGGCTTCTGCATTCTGAGATTGAGAGAGTAGCCCATATCCCCAGAGGTCTTAGCATGGAGCCCGGAAGCTAACCTCCATGTCATGCCCTGGTTTTCCTTGAACCTGGACTGTGCCTCACAGAGAGTTAACAGATAAAGCTATTGCTGTATGTTCAACAGCAGGTTTGTTATCTCAGGGTGCTTGGCCTTATCGCTCTTTGTGAGCACATGGTCAGTCCGGTCTTATTTTGTAAGGGTTTGTTACTACAAGATGTCTAGGCCCTTCTTAGAACCAGGTGAGAATTGACTTGACTTTTTTTTTTTTTCTTTTTTTGACGAAGCTTTTCCATTTTGCAGGCAAATTGGCCCAAGAACTCTGGTGTGGTCCGAGAAGGAGCAGGTGGAAAAATCTGCTTATGAATTTTCTGAGGTTGGTCATTGTTGCTGGAAAATTTCTCTCGAGCTCCCAAGTCCCGCCAGCTCCCAAGTCCCACCAGTCCCAGAAACCACTTACAAAATAAACACACAGACGCTTACATTATTTAAACTGCTTGGCCATTAGCTCAGGCCTATCATTGTCTAGCTCTTACTCTTATATTTAGCCCATTTCTATTAATCTCTACTTTGCCACGTGGCTCGTGGCTTACCGGTACTTTACATCTTCCTTGTTCTGGCCGCGGCTCCAGGCAGTCTCTCCTCTTTTCACCTTCCTGTTCCCTCTCCTCCCTTCTCTGTTAGTCCCGCCTATACTTCCTGTCTGGCTACCGGCCAATCAGTGCTTTATTGATACAGAGTGATATCCACAGCAGGTCATACGAAACCTTCCCAATAATTGTGATAGACAGGAGATTGAAGGTTTGAGTGCTAGGTCAAGCACAGGCCCTGTGCATCTGCAGTTTGCTTTCTGTTTATCATTTCAGTAAAGATTCTTAATTTGCAAACGTCACAGAAAGCTATTTGCAAAATTTCAAGGAATTAACTGTTGTGACCATTAAGAGGAGATACGTATGCATTTGTTTTTCAGACTGAATCTATGCTTCAGATCGCAGAAGATCTGGGAGGTCCCTATGTGTGGGGGCAGTACGATCTGTTGGTCCTGCCCCCGTCCTTCCCTTACGGCGGCATGGAGAACCCTTGTCTCACATTCGTAACTCCCACTCTACTGGTAAGAAGTATTTCTTCATCTGAAATGGAGATCTCAAATATAAACCTCGGTGAGGGGCTGGGGCATAGCTCAGTGGATAACGTGCTTGCTGTACAATTAGAGGACTTGAATTTGACCTCCCGGAAGCCATGTACAAAGGCTGGGCGTGATTGTACATACTTGTAATCCTGGACTAGGGAGGTAGAGACAGGGAGATCTTTGAGGTTCAGTGGCTAGTCACCTAGCCTTCTTGATGAATCCTGGGCCAGTAAGAGACACTGTCTCAAAATCCAAGGTAGGTAGTGCTTGAGTAATGGCAGCTAAGGTTGTCCTCTGGCTTCCACATGCTCACATATGAACACACACACACACACACACACACACAGAAGAACCTTAGACTCCTAGTAATATTTTTTCATCTATTTCTCTTGTTTATATAACCCTGTTTCTAATTTTATTACTGGTTGTGGTTATCGAAATTTCACTTTTCAAAGGAGAATGATTTGGCCGTTGGGGAAAGGGAATATTTAGGCTATTTTGAAACGTTGAGGGGGCAGTGCCATGTGACAGCAATCCTTTGATGAATTATGTTTCTAGACAAAGGAGCCACATCATTTATACTTTGCAGTCAGGTACTAGTCAAACAAAAACTCATTGCCCAGCATCTAGGAGAAGATTAGCCTACCACATATGGCTGTTTTATAGACCTGTAAGCTACTTTGACTCCTCCTGAGAATCAAGCAAGAACTTAATTAGCAACTAAGTAAGTAGACTGGGATACACCATAGGACACATTGTACTGTGTTGTGAGTTAGAAGAAAGGAGGGAGTAGGGGATTGTTCAGTGCTTATAGTCCTTGTGAGGACCAGAGCTCAGACTGGCAGAAACCCACGTCAGTACTGTTTGCCCATAGTTCCAGCCTCAGAAGGCAGAATTGAGATCCCCCGAGCAAGCTGCCTAGCAAGCCTCTCCATAACAGAGCTCTGGTTTGATTGAGAGACCCTGACTCACTTTAAATAAAACAGTGGAAGAGCCTTGGGCCTGCCCAGGCGCGTGCATGTGTCCATAAATACATGCACCCATAGACATGTACACACACTAGAAGAAAAGACAGGGAAAGTGATGGGTATACAAGATGGACGTGGGAAGCATATTCTGGAACTAGAGAGAAGCCTATTAGCCCTACTGGTATTAAAAAGTTTTCTGTGGTTAGAGAAAGAAGAATGCTACTTTTGCATTATCTGTTTTTTGGATGTTTTGGGGGTTGTTTGTTTGTTTTGTTTTTAGAGACAGGATTTCTCTGTGTAGTCCTGACTGTCCTGGAACTCACTCTGTAGACCAGGCAGGCCCCAAAGTCACAGAGTCACAGGCCCCACTGCCTCTGCCTCCTGAGTGCTGGGATTAAAGGCGTGCACCACCATGCCAGGTTACTTCTGCTTTCTGAACCCCTGTCTCCGGAACTGGTTAAGTACCACAGTGAACATACAGTGGCCCATCAGGCCAGTGTCTGAGATGTGAAGCTGGTGGCATTCAGCTGCAGTCCGTCGTCTGATGATGGAAATACTAAGATTTTTTTTTTTCTTTCTTACAGGCAGGTGACAAGTCACTCTCCAATGTAAGTGAAAACTTCTTGTTACAATCTTAGCCCTCCAGAAGGTTTTAGAACACAAACTGTATCACTAGGAAGCTATTACTGCAAAATAAAACTGGGGTGGTCCTCTTCTTTAGTAATTAGGTTTAATAGAGTAAAGGAAAGTGTGGCCAGATATGAATGACACATGATCATAAAAACAAATAATGTTATTTCCTGTGTATGAAATACTTTAATTGACTTACGTGTTTATTTGATTTAATATTTTCTAGGTTGTTTTTTGTTCTTGCTGGTAGTTGTTTCTAATCCTTTAATACTTTAAATATTATATATATTTAAATACTATATAAATACTTTAAAGTATTCTATATGTTGTTGGTCTTCAATTAAATTCCATTTTTCCCCTGAAATGAGTAATTCCCTGAATACGGTTTTTTTTTTGTTTTTTTTTTTTTGTTTGTTTTTTTGTTTTGTTTTTTTTTTTTTTTTTGGTTTTTCGAGACAGGGTTTCTCTGTGTAGCTTTGCGCCTTTCCTGGAGCTCACTTGGTAGCCCAGGCTGGCCTCAAACTCACAGAGATCCACCTGGCTCTGCCTCCCGAGTGCTGGGATTAAAGGCGTGCACCACCACCGCCCGGCCCCTGAATACGTTTTTAAAAACATGAAATCATGTGAATTTAAAAGCAATTTAAAAGTATTTAAATAAGGACTTGTTGGGGCTGGAGAGATGGCTCAGTGGTTAAGAACACTGGCTGCTCTGCCAGAAGACCCTGGTTCAATTCCCAGCACCCACATGGCAGCTCACAGGTGTCTGTAACTCAAGTTCCAGGGGATCCAGAATCTTCACACAGATATACATGCAGTCAAAACACCAATGCACGTAAAATAAAAATAAATAATTTATAAAAAAAAAAATAAAAATAAATAAATAAGGACTTGTTCCCGGGCGAGGTGATGGATCTGACCACTCATCACTTAATGCTGTCCCCTCAGGTTATTGCCCACGAAATATCTCACAGCTGGACAGGAAACCTAGTGACTAACAAGACCTGGGATCACTTTTGGTATGATTTCTTTTCCTTTTTTTTTTTTTGTGTTGGTCGCTGTGGTTCATCTCCCTCTCGCCGCCACTGTCTCCTGTGTCCATCTTGTTTCTTTTCCTTACGGTCACCCTGATACACAGTGTTTTCAGAGATTCTGTCGCGGTGGTAGATCCAGTCTAGGTGTACCGTTCATTCTTGCTCCTTACTTTCTGACGTTGCCTCATTTTAACACGTGAACTTGTTAAAAACAAAATGACCGCTCAATGTTCTATGCTGCCGGCCGCTTGGCGGGGCTTGTTACTGCATCTGGTGACTGCTCGGCTCCTCCAGGCCGCAGGGGCTGAGATGTGCAGGCCATGATGTGTGCTCTCCTCCCTAAGAGGCCCAAACGGGAAACACCTGCTCGGTTAAAATGCTGTGTCCTCTCCGCTGGGACAGTGCCCATTTTTTTGTTCCTTTTCAGGTTAAACGAAGGACATACTGTCTATTTGGAGCGCCACATTTGTGGACGATTGTTTGGGGAGAAGTTCAGACATTTCCATGCTTTGGGAGGATGGGGAGAGTTACAGAATACGGTGAGTGAGATGGGCTTTTAGAAGCGTTCACCTGACGTTGAATAGTCCTTACAGACTGGGTTTATAAAGCGTCCTTGTTAGCAACGAGGAAGTCACAGTTCAGGTGTGCAAAAGGAAGCAGCTACCCTATGATAAGGCTGTTGACACATGCCATTCATGACTTGGTCCAAACTGGGAACTGAGGAACACATCATAAGTTCTTTGCTGTTAACGTAGCCGATTATTTCCTTGAAAATTATGTGGACTACTTGCGAATTTTTAAATGCTCTCTCCCAAATCTAAACTTGTAGCTCCAGCTTTGAATCTCTCTAGTTGTGTCATCAAAGTAAAACCTGTTACTAGCGAGAAATAGCGGAGACACATCTTGTCCTCCTTATAGTTAGATTCTACAAGTGATAGCAGCGTTCTGTGTTTCCAGTCGCTAAGTGGAAGTTCTTAGAAGCCTATTAACGGCCCTGAGTGAAGCAATACTTCCTTGCCAGCTTGCTGGCACAGTTACATCCCTCTTCCTATGAGAACACTCGTTTTATTTATTGGGTTGCAGATAAAAACTTTTGGGGAGTCCCATCCCTTCACCAAGCTCGTGGTTGATCTGAAGGATGTGGACCCCGACGTAGCCTACTCCTCCATTCCCTATGAGAAGGGCTTCGCCTTACTCTTCTACCTTGAGCAACTTCTTGGTGGACCAGGTAAGTAGCTGGCATTGGCTGGCCGGTATGTTTTGGTTTTGTTTTGTTTCGTGTTTTTTCTTGTGGAGGGTGATGTGAAGACTAGAGATGAATTGTAAACGGTGTCTCTTCATTTTGTACTTCCAGTTCATTCTGCTGGAGACCTCTGTATTGCTTTCTGTTACTGCCTATGTTCATAAAACTCCACCCAATCTCTTAATATGTATAATGTGGCTTGACTTTTTTTATTTTTAATCCCATTATACTTGAAGAATTAGGGTAATAGCGTCTACCCATTGACAAACTTCTATAATCCAGAAGTTTATGAGTGATAAATGAGAACTCCCTAGCCCTGGGGCCACCCCGTTAGCAGTTTGATGTGTGTGGCTCCAGATCTTACTCTAGGTATAGATGAACAGTCAATCACACACACATAAAGATTTTAATAACACAGTAAGGGATCCTGTAGTCGTCCTTCCTTAGCTCTGGGTTCACTTCCTGCCGCTGCCGTTACTGGTGTTCTTTGAAATTATTCTTTCTTCAAGATTTCATGGATGTGAACTCAGCTACAGTAAGCTTTGTCTTTACTGTAGTTTTTAAGAACTCAGCTGTAGCTAGAGATTTCCTGCCTGGCCCACGGTCAGGACAAATCTCTCTCACCCGCCAGTCCCACAGCCGCTCAGACCCAACCAAGTAAACAGAGACTTATATTGCTTACAAACTGTATGGCCGTGGCAGGCTTCTTGCTAACTGTCCTTATATCTTAAATTAATCCATTTCTATAAATCTATACCTTGCCACATGGCTCGTGGCTTACCGGCATCTTTACATGCTGCTTGTCCTGGCGGCGGCTGGCAGACACTCCCTCTGCCTTCCTGTTCTTTTTATTCTCTCTGTTAGTCCCGCCTATACTTCCTGCCTAGCCACTGGCCAATCAGTGTTTTATTAGCAACACATTTGCCATACAGAACATCCCACAGCACTCAGCCTATGATTTCCCCCTCCCTGTTAACTCAAGACTGCCCTTTTCACTTGTGACTCCACTATAGAGTATCTGAATCTCCAACGTCATCATCCTGTACCCTGTGGCCTCCAGTAAACAGAACAAGTATTCCTTGAACTCAAGTGTGTGATACCTCAGCAGGGCTCCCGAGAAACCCGGGTGGCTTAGAGTATTTGGAGAGGGGTACCATCCGTGTGACTTTCAGCACAGTGTATTGTCATGATTCTGCTTCATGACTAGGTATTGTTCTTAACCTCTTCCCATGTCACATGGATGAATTCAGTGTGACCGTAGGTCTGTCCGTATGGAAAACAGTAGGTTTTGGTACTGTGCAGTAGGGTTTGGTACTGTGTGCAGTTTTATCCATCTGCTGGAGTCTTGGAACATAAGCCCCTCAGGCAAGTTTGACTGTATCCGTCTTTTTTGTTTGTTTTTCTAGGTAGGGTTTCTCTGTGAAACAGTCCTGGCTGTCCTGGAACTCGCTCTGTAGACCCAGGCTGGCCTCGAACTCACAGAAGTCCACCTGCCTCTGCCTCCCAAGTGCTGGGATTAAAGGTGTGCACCACCGCCAGGCCCTGTATCTGTCTTTTTAATTTTTTTTTAAGATTTATTTATTTATTATGTATACAGAAGAGGGCGCCAGATCTCATTACAGATGGTTGTGAGCCACCATGTGGGTGCTGGGAATTGAACTCAGGACCTCTGGAAGAGCAGTTGGTGCTCTTAACCTCTGAGCCATCTCTCCAGCCCATGTCTTTTTAATTTTTAAAGCTCAGCGCACATGATTCCATCTCATATTTTTAATGCTATCATGATATTGTCTTACATAGCTGTGCTGACAATGTACTGATGGCCTGAGAGGGGTCCCCTCTGTTGATTGATTTGAAGGCACCTCCCCTTCCGTTCTGCCTGTTGGCTCTTACTCTCCTCCTTTCTCATCGTATGAGGGTTATTTTTAGAACGTGGGTTATTCTTGCGCTGTGTCTTCATTACGCTATCCCGGCCTGGGAAGAGTTTCTCTTCTCCCCTGCATTGACTCGCATAGACTTCAAAGGCCCAGCTTGAGACCTGCCTCCTTTCTTGAACACCTTCACTGTCGAAGCTCTCCATGGCCCTCTTGAGTGGTATCTGTTGTTCTGTGGTTACTAGAACAATGCCAACCACAAGAAAGAGCAGGGATTGCCTTTCTGTGCATGGATTTCTTCTGATTTTTTCTTTTCCTCTTTTCCTCCTAGAGGTGTTTCTAGGATTCTTAAAGGCTTATGTTGAGAAATTTTCCTACAAGAGTGTGACCACCGACGACTGGAAGGGCTTCCTGTATTCCCACTTTAAAGATAAGGTTGGTTTTAAATTCCTCTTATTTTTAATGCCCAGTGTATCTTTATAAACTGTTTGCTAGGCCACTTGAATTACTTAATCATAGTATTGGTTCCGAATTTGCCGTGATACTTGGTTTATCTGTTTTAATTCTCTTTCAGAACACTAGTAATGACTCTTAAGTTTATGTTAATGAGCTAGATTTGACTTCACATTATTTACAGATGTCAGAATGTCACATTGTATTCCAGAAGTAAACACGATGATGATGATCTGTTGCTTGGCATTAATTTTAAGAAGTAATGAGATTGAGAAGTTACCGTGATGTGGCGAAGTAGAGTTAATTGTATGTCTGATTCCTTACAGCTTTGTTTGCGGTTGCTCATTTGTTTGTTTTGACCCGAGGAAAAGTCATCCTGTCACGAACTGGGTGTTCTTTCTCTTCACAGGTGGATCTTCTCAATCAAGTTGATTGGAATGCCTGGTTGTATTCTCCTGGCCTGCCTCCGGTCAAACCAAAGTAAGCACTCGCCCGCTAACACGCTGCCTTCGTTCTCCTAATCCAAGGGTATCCGACCTTTGGTTATTGCCACACGGCCTACTCGTCTACAGATGTCTTAGGCTGCAGGCATAACCATCTTGGGGCACGTGGCCTGAGGGCTGCAAGCTAGACACACCTAACCCTAGCGCGTTCGGAGTATCTGGAAGGGCCGTATGCTTTTCTTAAACTGTTACCAGTCAGCAAAAAGAACAAGGGGCTTAGGTTTCTAGACCTTTCCCCTGAAGCCCAAAGCCATTTCCGTAGTTTACAAACAGATCTGTTGAACAGATTGGGAGTGTTACTGGGTGCCAAGTTTCCACATGAGGGTGGTGAGGGACGTCAGAAAGAGCAAGCTGTTTTCCTAAAGCTTCTGTGAAAGTTAGGTATGATGGCTGCCTTTGACCCCAGCCCTAGGAGGAGGAGGAGGCAGGAGAATTATGAGCCCAGGACCAGTTGGGGTTGAATAGCAAGACCTGTTCTAAAACACACACACACACACACACACACACACACACACACACACACACACACACACACACACACACACACACACTATCACATACATATATTATTACAAGTTATCATCCCTATTTCCAGAAGTGGCAACTTAGAGTTGGCTAACCTAAGTACTTGGTCCAAAATTGTATGACTCATAGTAAGCATTGAAACCCTGGAGTCTTGCCTACCCTGTCTTTTACTAAACACCTCCCTGGAGTCAGGGAGCTGCACCCTAGACTTCAGGAGTTGTGTGAGGATGTTTCAGCTCTTGGTTGCCCTTCCTTTGAATCATGGAGAGTCGTACCAGCTACTCTGCCAGTAAACAACCCAGTTTAATTGAGGTACAGGGCTGAGCATCAGAAGTTGAGGTAGAAAACAGATGTCATGGTCATGTGTGTTTGAAAAGCCTCTAGTTGAGGTTGAGAAGGAAGTGGTTAGGCGGGTACTAAGAGTGTGGTCGGAAGAGATGGGCTGACTCCGCATCCTCTGATTCTTACAGTGCTCCTGACATGTGCGTGTGTTTAAATGTCTCTCAGGTCATCCGTTCCTCTCCGCTTCCCCAGCTCCACTAACGTTCACTGACAAGTCAGCTCTCCCTCCTGGAAGACTCCTGTGCTCTCTAAGCTGTGTGTATCTTGATATTTTCTGGCCGCGTTCTGTACCGGTGTATACAGAGAGCTGGAGTAAACATTTAAACACTTAAGTGTGACATTTAAAAACATCAGCAGAGGCAGGCGGATCTCTGTGCGTTGGAGGCTAGCTTGGTCTACGTGATGAGTTCCAGGACAGCCAAGGCTGCATAGCAGAGACCCTTTCATAGTAAACAGTAGCGAACACCTGCAACTGTGCCCATCTGTTCTCCTGTTAGCTATCTTCTCTGGTGCTCTTCTGTCCTTGGGCTGAGGCCAGATCCTTCCTTTCACAGGGACTCCATGGCTCCCAACATTCCACACCCTCTGCTTCGGTCAGGCTGCTAGTCTAGGGTCTCTCAGACTCGCCACACTCCTTCAGGCTTCGTACCCAGACACTCGCACTTCCTTCTACATAGATAATTCCAGCGTCCGCTTAGGAAGCACTTCCTCATGGAGGTGTCTCTTGACCTCTCGGCGCAGGTCAGATCTTGCGTTTGAGAGTGTCTTGGTGCTGTGTGCAAAGTCACACAGCTTTGCGTTTGCTTGTGTGACTAAACATTGTTCCTTTGGCTGCACCGTTCACGCTGTGAGAGCAAGGCTCGAGGCTGGTTTGCACATTACTTTCCCCAGGGTGTTGTCTTGAGTAGGATTTACTTCCTCTTCCTGAGCTAATCCGTAACTTTTCATTCAGCCATACCAAGAAGGAAGTTTCAGAACACTAAGAAAGACACCAACCAAACCTGTCCCACTGTCTTGGGGATCAATGCTGGGGCCTGGAGAGATGGCTCAGAGGTTAAGAGCACTGGCTGCTCTTTCAGAGGTCCTGAGTTCAATTCCCATCTATAATAAGATCTGATGGTGGTATACATAATAAATCTTAAAGAACTCTGTGCTGAGGAGAAGGTGTCTTGCAGCCTGGGGAGTAGATGACCTCTGATCTCACTTGCCTCCATCCACAGCCTGACTGCCGTCTGACAGTAGAGTGACTGCTTGGCCCTGGTGTTACCCAGCTGCCTTTGCTGGACAAAATTCGAGACATGATTTGAGAAGACCTAGTTTGGCTCCTGCTTTTGTCTGGGGCCATGGTTCTGTCTGTGATGAAGTAGAACACAAGAGAAGGTGGTCCTGGGGGCAGACAGACAGAGAGGCAGAGATCCACTTCCAATTTGGCCTCCCCTCCTAACAGCCCATTCATTTGTGGATGAAGTTAGTATCCTCATAATCCAATTACTTCTAAATAGCACACCAGCCAAGGACCAAGCCTTCAACCCATGAGGCTTTGGAGGACATTTCAGATTCAAACTAAGAACACTCAGGATGTACGTACTTCCTACCATAGTCCAGGGGGCAGCAAATTACAATTCTTATTTACTGCTGAAGAGGAAGAATTGTGAACGGACTCCCCGTTCATTCCTGAGAAAAGAATAGAAGAATAATAGAAAAACCCTCAGCAGGAGGTGTTATCTCTTGTCGCTGATAACCATTTCCCAGCAGAGGCTTGATGTTTAGATAAAGAGGGCTGTTTGCAAGAATGGCATTCAAGACAGGAGCACACACATTCCGACATTGCTTGTTTTGTTTAATGGTCAATCCTACCGTCCATAAAGGAATGAATTTCTCACATGGTGACTTGGGACTCTCAAGTCTGGCCTCGGGAGCAATGCCTGTTACCTAGCCTGCTTGTAGATTTACTGGGTGATGAAAAGTTTGGAACAACCCAAAAGTAAAAGCCCTGAGAATGGGGACCTGGTGTTCCGTGTGCTGTCCTGGATGCCTGGAGCTGTTGATTCTAAGTGTGCTCTGCTGCTGCTGACCCCCATCCCAAGTCCTTCTTGGGGGTGTGACGGTTGTGCTGAGATGCTTTTGTGTTCTCTATGAAGGACAGCCAGGACTTTCTTCATGTGCTATCCAGTGGGGTATCCCATTTGGATTTGGGAATTCTCAGATGAGTCAAGTAGACTTCCTACTTCTAGTACTCAGGAGCTCTTTATCTTTAAAGACATTTTAAATTTTCGGCATTTTATATAGCATAAAACTGCATTTATGCAAAAGAGTGTGTTTGTTTACAAAATGTAATCTTTAATGTTTTTCATTTTTACAGTTATGATATGACTCTGACAAATGCCTGCATTGCCTTAAGTCAAAGATGGGTCACTGTAAGTAGTGATGTGTGATTTTCAGCTCTTTTCTGAATTGTACGAAGATGTCTTTTAGGGGCAGGGCAGGTACTTTACACTGTGAGTGGCTGTGTTTGTAAGTTGTTTCCCTGGGCCGATAATGTCTTCCCACACACATACACACACACACACACACACACACACACACACACACACACACACACA
>CABHPR010106524.1:17720-29396 GCA_902168415.1 Peromyscus melanophrys
CACACACACACACACACACACACACACACACACACACACACACACACCCATCACTCATGAGATGTGCTTCAAATGCCTGTGGGTAAATCTAAATGATCTTGGGCGAGTGTTGAAAGCCAACTGTGGAAGGGGAGGAACTGAGGGGGTCCTGCTGGTTGCGAGCTGTTGTTCATTTTTACAAAACTTCCTAAAGAGGAGTTTCCTCGTATATGGGCTAAAATACACGCCTCGGGAGACCAGACTGAGCATGTACCCTGGATGACTCTGGAATGGCAAATCAGAGAAAACAGAACAGTCGCTTTATCTTGACGATAGCAGCAGTGTTGAGGTTGCTCTCTGAAATTTATCTTTAAAAGTTTATGTGGCAGGCATTCCTTGGCAACCTTCCACATACAGAATTCTGAGCTTCACACTACGAAAGAAACAGAGATGGACCTGCCTTTAGGTTGGCTGCAGCTTAAGGAAAGACAACGATTTCTGCACAAATTACTTTTAAGCCGAGCAATGAGCGGCATGTGAAAGAGGCAGGTGGAGTTGTGGACTCAACAGAGGGATCCCCCCCACCCTGTGGGGAACTGAGATGCCCCCATCCATATCAAGGAGGGCAGGAGCGGGGTGGGGGCGGGGACGGACATTCTGCGGTTTGGGAGGGGTGTTTCAACGTAGGTCTTTGTTAAAAAGCCGCATCGAAACAGCACTATACCCAAGCTGTCTTCTACCTTGGCACCCTTCTTTCATACACTTTACCTGTGTGGTGAGGGTTTGTAAAGCCAGCCGAGGCGGCATAAGTATTTAGGAGCGTGTCTGGCTGGCTTAGGTCTAGGGACGTGTAGGAAGAGTGAGGACTGATCATGGGGACGGCTCACGCCGTGAATGTTTGCTCCCATGGCCTCGACAGTGGGCAGTTCACTTCACAGAGAGCATGGTAGGTAGGTGCTGGTTCCTTGACGCCGAAGAGAGCTTTTGCTGTGTTCATTTTTTTGCCTGTTTCTTCCGCCAGACTGTCAGCTCCTCAAGAGCAGGAATTCTTTTTACTTTTCCTATGTCCCCAGGACCATTCTCGTTTATTCACTGTTGGATAAATGTAGGAACCGAGAGAGGGGAAGAAGATTGGAAGATAAATATGCTTATCAGGCATTGAAAATGTAACCTGTAGGCAGCGGTGGGATCTTTGAAGATTTGGAATTGTAAATGAAAGGACCGGGGTCTTACATTGAGACCATGATGAGTCTGTCCATGTGGTGGGACAGGAGACGCTAAGATGGAGAAGGCAGCTTCAGGAAGAAAGCCGGCTAGGGGGCGAGCAGGAGTCGTTCATGAACATTCGCGGGTTCTGCGTTTAGAACAGTGCAGAGGGAAACACTAACACCGAAGAGAGCTTGGAGGTTTGATTTTGTAACTAGCTAAGAAGTCAGCGGACTGAAAATGCAGTCCAGTGGCAGACCACGTCCTTAGCATGCACAAGCCCTGGGTTCGGTGGCCATGACCCCCCACCCCAGCAAAGTTAACTCAGAGCAGATTAAATGTTGAATATTAGACAAGGGAGTCGGGCATTTCAGGTACTGGGAGAAAACCCTTAGAGACACGAGGAAAACAAAGCAAGAGCAATAAGACGGGGAAACAAACCCAGAGACCAGTGGAAGAGTCTCTCACTTAGCCCAGCTCTGTGACTCCCCTGTGGCCTCGGCGTGCAGGAGGCAGACAGGATGGTTGTGAATTCAGGGCCAGCTACATCAGGAAACCTTGTCAGAAAAGGAAGGAAGGAAACACAGATGGAAGGAAGGAGACAGAAGGGAGAGGAGGAAGGAATGGGGTCTCATTTAAAATCCTGTAAACTGAAAGCTCTGTGGAGACTCCAGTCATAGCAGAGGTAGAGGAGTGAGTTTCAATCCAACAGCGTGTATCTTGGGTGGTGTTTGGGGCTCTCTGACTCCTGCTCCTCAAAAGGAAGTGATGGGAATGGAGTCGTCTAAGTAGCTGTCTTTCGGAGAATTGGCTGGATGTGCACATGTGTACCTTGGCTGTGAATATTTTACCTGGACTGGTGTTGAATTTGGCTGGAAGGAGTTTAATAATGAGCTTTCTTTAATGTTGTGTACCTTGGCTGTGAATATTTTACCTGGAGTGGTGTTGGATTCGGCTGGAAGGAGTGTAATAATGAGCTTTCTTTAATGTTTCAAAAGGCCTAATTATTTGCATTCCAGGAGAGAAACCTGGTTGTACACTTTGGCACACGAGCTTTGCTCTTTTAGCTCCACCTGTGTTAGCTCACAGACATGCCAGACTGAGAAGAATGAGGGCCATCTGTGGGAAACCAGAGCCTTTCCATGAATCTCCAGGAACCCCTTAGTCCGTTTGAAAAGTCCGTCCCGCTTGCCTGGTGCTGGAGAAGCTGCTGCTCACTTCTGCTCTGCTATTGCTCTGGGCCCAGCAGGGAAAGGCAGATGGTTTATTATAAACATTTCAATCATCAGAGGGGGTGGACAGGGTTTGTCACAGTGAGGACGTTAACCTTGAGGGTCCTGTCCTCAGGTGCTTTCCCCAACTATTAAAGGACTGTACACATACATACAAATAGGGGGTCTGGTGGCCCAGTGGCTAAAGTGTGATCAGGTGTGAGGGCTGGTATCTGGATGCCCAGCACCCGCATAAAAGGCAGGCAGACATGGCAGCCTGCTCCTATAATCTCAGTGCTCAGCAGGCAGAGACAGGAGGGGACCCCCAGGGTAAGCTGCCAAATCGGGGCCTCTGCAAGCTCAGTGAGAGAATACGCCTCAGGAAAGTGGAGAGTGAGTAGGAAGACACTCGCAGCCAACCTCTGACCTCTTCATGTGTGTGCACACAGGTTCAGACTCAGTGAGTGCAAGCATACACACACACACACACACACACACACACACACACACACACACACACACGTAAAATAAAAAATAAAAAGGAATATGTACGAAGGAAACAAGTGGTAGGTCATAAGAACCAACTAGAAAGCAGTGGCTGTGGGCTACCACAAGTGTGGCCATCTTGGTCTGTGGAGCACCTGCCAGGCTCTCATTTGGCCTATACGATGTCTCCTCTGTACCAGATTGGCTTATAAACGAGTTGACATGCTGTATGTAACGTCTCTTTGCTTTGGAAACCACGCTACTTCCGATGGTTCAAACAGTGTCCGAAAAGCAAAGGGTGACAGTCCCTGCATTCCTGCTGTGAATACTCGACCTTTCCTTAAGTACTGTGGATTTTAGGAATCAAACGCCTTTGGGGTTGTAGTAACTTAATGTCGGATTATGTAAACTCAGATGTGAATATATTTGTTTTTCTTCATTTTTACTTTTACGTCAGGCTAAAATATTACGAAATTACACCTGAGCAGAAATAACCTGGTAACGCTTGTTTCAGGCCAAAGAGGAGGATTTAAATTCGTTCAGCATCGCGGATCTGAAGGACCTCTCATCCCATCAGCTGAATGAGTTCCTGGCCCAAGTGCTTCAGAAGGTAGTACCCCTAGTGTGACCTAGGATGGAGAAGAGGAAAGCCCGAGGAGCTGATGGGAAGGGGTGTGGAAATGAGAGTCGGGAAGTCTGGGAGGTGACTTTCATTGGCTGGCCTAGCAGCGTGGATTGGGAACTGAACTATGTCCATGTGGGAGTTAATGTACTAACCTGGAATAGGCCTAGCGGTTAGTTGAGAATGGAGGTGGCTGATGCATACATAGGTAGTCCTGTCAGGTAAGGAGACCACAGTGTGGGGAGGGGAGGGAGGGGGCAGCATCTCTCTAGGGACCTCAGCCTGTCCTCTGTAGGCATCTCAAATTTGTCTGTCCCAATTGAACTCAACTCTTTTCCTTCTTTGAAACTTGTTTCCCCTTTTAGTGTGGGTTAACATGAATGCAGGAGGGTCAGGCGTCCCTGAAATTGTATCCAGGCATTTGCATTTACACGGTAAATGCACCCCACCCCACCCCGCCAAGGACAGAGTCTGTATTACCCATCTCAAAGGGGTCTAGGATATGGAAGGTTAAGGGCTGCCATTTTCAAAGGATATAATCTAAAGTGCTCTTAAAGGACTAGACAAAGATAAAGTCGACCAGCAAAGACAACCAGCGATGAAAACATAAGGAAATGTTATTTATCTGAAGAGTGGGAAAACTTTATGTAGAATGTGGGGAGAACCCAAAGGATTCTGGAACCGTCTAGGAAGTCTGAGGAGAGTAACTCGCCTTGGTTTCTCTTATGTTCTCCACAAAGTAGCTTGTCCCCATGTCCCCAGGAGAACATCCTTTTCAGGAATTAGTTGCTAGAGATTTACATTAGTGCACATCCAGCGTATTTCTCTATTATAAGGTATTTAGGACTTTAATGTGGCTAAGACTTTCTCTCCAGCTCCTTTCTTCCAGGGAATCCTGTTGAAATGATCCGTCACATTTCTTCATCTTGCTCTTAGGCACCTCTTCCATTGGGGCACATAAAGCGAATGCAAGAGGTATACAACTTCAATGCCATTAACAATTCTGAAATACGATTCAGGTACATCATTTTAACTTGTCTCTGTGGAAGAAAGCAGAATGCTAGCTTAAACCGTGGAGAAAGGGAAAGAGAGTCTGAGAGGCCATGAATCTTGAGACCCTCGTCATGTCCGTCTACATAGATAGACAGAGTGCATCAAAGGGATAGTTGTGATGTATAACGTGATGATATTAACCTTTTTGCTAGACTGTGTTCTAAGCTACCCTCAACCTAAAAAAAAAAAAAAATAGAATGGAGAGTTCAGTAGTAAATAGGCTTCCTTTTCCAGTAGCCAGAACAACTTTGAATGGGAACTGCTAGAAACCTTTGATTCTGTAATATGTTAACCATCCTTAACTCTGGTTTGTAGTGTAAGGTTTAGGTCAAAGTTACTTCCTTCAAAAACTGACTTTATAAGACACACGAACACTTCTGTAGTCCAAGCCTAACACCTGATCTTTCCCAAGAACCAGCTCCTCCTCCTTCTCTTCTCCAGTTGTTAGCTGTGTATGTGCAGATGTGCATGGATGACGTAAAGGTGCACGATGCGATTATAATGGGATTGTTCGTCTCTGTAGCATAAATGTTTAGGAATACTGTTCATTTCCTTCCCTCCTCATCCTCTCTCCCATGCCCCTAAAACATCCTTCTTTCAGATGGTTACGGCTCTGCATTCAATCGAAATGGGAGGAAGCAATTCCTTTGGCTCTAAAAATGGCAACTGAACAGGGAAGGATGAAGTTCACGCGACCTTTGTTCAAGTAAGGCCAAAGCGGACCGTGCCTCACAGTCAGGGAGGGAGAGGAAGCAGATCCGGAAGACAGGGCTTGTTAAACCCTTCTTGTAGTTCCATCTGTAGCTCCCTGGTAGAGTTCTTTGAGTGCCCGAGGCCCTGGATTCAGTACTGGTCCTGCCTGATGGGAAAAGTAACTCTGTAAAATACCATCAGCAGCATAATTTTAAATGTACTTCAAGTTTATTATCATAAATAAGGAATTGGTACTTGTGACCATTTAAATTTTAAAATAATGTCCTGAGCTGATGTGTGATTAGCTGCTGCAGGGCCAGGCAAGAGGAAAAGGGAGTAAACACAAGACAGTCTTAGAAACACAGAAAGATTCTGGAAAGGAGAAAATTTGGCATGTGGGGGCAAGAAGAGTCTAAAACGAAATACAAAGAGAAATTTGCACATAAAGCAAGCTCTCTGAGACAAATGTCGCTTGATGTACAGTAGCGGAATGCTCGGGAAGTACAGGGTGGAATGTATTTTAGCAACAAGATGCAATTTAAGAATATCTCCATTAAATTCCCTGATTAGGTATTTGCTCCATATTATTAAAAAATCATAATCAATGGCATAAAATTTCATAATTAGTGTGTTGGCCTTGCATTACTTCCTAAGTATAATAAAATTTTGTCAATGCAAGCCATTACCCGATTTTTAAAATATGGCCACAGAATTACTTTTGAAGGTATTTTGATGCAGTCTTCACATGCTTTCTGTAATTAAAACCCATCTATTATGGTGATATTTTATTTGTACTGAAATGTGGTTTTATTTGTATGTAAATAAATAAAGTTGCCTGGGGGTCAGAGCTAATAGCAAGCCACAGCAGAAGCCGGGTGGTGGTGGTGGCGGCGGCGGCGGCGGCGGCGGCGGCGGCGGCGGCGGTGGTGGTGGCGCGCACCTTTAATCCGATCACATGGCAGGCAGAGTCTGTGTGTTCAAGGACACAGCCAGCATGCAGACACATGCCTTTAATCTCAATACCAACCATAGAGACCTGGAGGTCTATATAGACAGGCAGTGATGAGGAGGTCATGTGGTTGGGTTTACAACCAGTGAGAAGGCAGAACAGAAAGTCAACAAAAAGACAGACACACAGAAAGTAGGTCTCTTTCTCAGGGGAAGGATGGCAGCGGCAGTGGGTGGTAAGAAGGCGGATTTAGTCTCATGCTCTACCGACTGAGCTAGCCGGGCTTTTAACTCTGCATTTGGCTCTGTGTTTCTTATTTAATAAGACCGTTCATCTACAATCTGTTGTTCTAAGTGAGTGATGTCTACTTCAAATAAGACTGTATATACCCTTTGGGGCCGGCAGGATGGCTCAGCAGGCAAGACACATACATGCTGCCAACCCTCATGACCTGAGTCCAGTCCCTGGGATTCACATGGTGGAAGAGAAGCAACTTCCACAGGCTGTCCTCTGACCTCCACACCTGTGCTCGCTCGCTCTCGCTTTCTCTCTCTCTCTCTCTCTCTCTCTCTCTCTCTCTCTCTCTCTCTCTCTCTCTCTCTCTCTCTCTCACACACACACACACACACACACACACCATAAAGAAAGAAATGAACGCAAAAACTTAAGAACACGCATTCTATGGGAAGAATAAATGTTCTGTCTTGTAGCATAAAACTAATAGCCAATCTTAAAATGACTAATCCTGCATTTTATATAATCACCCCCAACTTGCCATTACTGTTTAACTATGGTTGGTATTTTCACTCTCACTGTATGAAGTTTTCAGAAAGTCTTTTTTGGTTTTTTTCGAGACAGGGTTTCTCTGTGTAGCTTTGCACCTTTCCTGGAACTCACTCTGTAGACCAGTCTGGCCTCGAACTCACAGAGATCCGCCTGGCTCTGCCTCCCAAATGCTGGCATTAAAGGCGTGCGCCACCACCGCCCGGCCTCAGAAAGTCTTTTTAGAAGTTGGAATGTTTATACTCTTAAATAGTTGATTAAAATAAGCTTGGAAAGCACTTTAAAAAAAAAAGGCAAAGTAATTGAAGTTCACGTTCTCATACAAGGCCAATGTTCAGCCAGTCATACTTGCATACTGCTTGGTAATGGCTTCTATCCCTCCACCCGAGTCCCTCCATGTAACGCCCCTCCAGATAGCTATGACCTGCTCTTTGATGGGCCAGAATCGGATATGGAGTTTGTACGGGGCCATCTGGTTTTAGTCGGGTGATACCCTGCTGTGATCTTTAATTTAACCTCGGTGTTGACATGATTTTTCTGCCCCCCTTTCCATCTCTCTTTGTCTCTCTCCATTTTCTCTGCAGGGATCTGGCGGCCTTCGACAAATCTCACGACCAAGCTGTCCGCGCCTACCAGGAGCATAAAGCCAGTATGCATCCCGTGACGGCGATGCTGGTGGGGAAGGATTTGAAAGTGGATTAAGGACCTGATGGTCGCTGATTTTACATTTCCCTTTTTCTTTTTTTTAAATTGAACCTATGAAGAAATACAAAATTTTAACTCATTGTAATTAAAATGTCTTCATTTTTTTTAATTTTCTCATGATTTCACTAAAATTCTCTACCTTTTAAAAATAATGTGCTATAGTCTTTGTGAACTTTACTGAACTTTACTCTTTTGACTTACAAGTTTTAATATTTCTTTAGAGGCAGGAGCTCACTGCATAGCTTAGGCTGACTTTGAACTTTCCATTCCCTTTCTCACCTTTCCGTATGCTAGAATTACAGGTGTGTGCTACCACGCCCAATAGAAGTTTCAGATTTTTACATTAGATTTTTTTTCAGTGTAATTACAAAATATTTTGACACATTACTTAACTAATGATTTATTTGTTTAAAGATTTATTTATTTATTATGTGTACAGTGTTCTGCCTGCATGTATACTTGCAGGCCAGAAGAGGGCACCAGATCTCATTACAGATGGTTGTGAGCCACCATGGGGTTGCTGGGAGTTGAACTCAGGACCTCTGGAAGAACAGCCAGTGCTCTTAACCGCTGAGCCATCTCTACAGCCCCCAACTAATGTTTTATTAATGTTCTCTTGCCATACTGATTATTTTTATATTTGAATTTGCCAGCAGACCAAAAATTCAGCATGATCAGTGTTTTGCTTTTTATTTTACTTTTTAAAATGTGTGTGTGTGTGTGTGTGTGTGTGTGAGTGCATGTGTCTTGAGTACAGATATACACGGGTCCACATGCACAGAGGCCAGAGGACATCTCCACAGGCACTGTCCACATTTGTTTTTAGAGAGGGTCTCTCACTGGTAACTGGACATGTAGGCTAGGCTCGCTGGCCAGCAAGCCCCAGAATCAGCCTACCTTCACCTCAGGAGCTCTGAGGTGACAAGCATGTGACTGGCTTTTTTAATGTGGGTTCTGGGATCAAACTTAGGTCTTTGAAAGGTAAACACTTTATCAGCTGTGTTCTTTCCCCAGTCCAGGGTTCTGCTTTTTAAATAACTTAAGCACGAACACTTGGATTTGCCTGGTTGTGATGGGATAGATTCTCCTTCCAGAGTTGTGTGATCCCTGGCGGGACCCTGTGCTCCCAGCCCTGGATCCATGCTGCTGGTCCAAGTCTTCTGTTCATCACAGGTCAGATGGCCACCCTGGACACCAATACCTCCCAGTATCCCCTCATTCCATTCAGCCTCCTTCATCACCTCAGTAGCCAGTAGGATTCTTCACCCTCACAGAGCATATGGCATGTGAAGACACATATTGAAAATGATTGAATTTGAACCAAATAAAAGGCAGGCCTAACGGAGCATCCTGTAATGCCCAGTGGTGCCCCGGGGCATTTCCACACTCGGTTTGGAACTCTCTGGGGCATTAGGATTTTTCCGTTGCCAGGTACAAAAGTTGGTAAGAGCAGAGGAGTTATTTAAGGCTCGCAGATAGACAGACCACAGAGCTATCAGTGTTCCTGTCTCATGTGCTTCCCTTTCCCACACTGCACTCTGGACCCCTCCTACCTTTGTGTTACACGCGTACAGACCACCACAATTCCAGATTCTCCAGTTGAGCCCATTCCTGATCAAATAAAGTCCAGCCAAGGGGAGGAGTGTTGTCTTAGAGTGTGTGTGTCATCACTGGGTACACCCTAAAAATGTGAAGATTAAGAGCCCCCTAAAGATGAGGCGGGCATCAGAAGTCCCCATCCAGTCCTGGAATCGTGAGACATCTTGCTCCCCTTCTGCCTAACAGTTATGGTCCCTTGGTGGATTACAGTGTCCCGTTTCCCAGCATGCAGCTCTCACTTGTATTTCTTCCCTGGAATGGGCAGGGGGCGCCCAAGACACATCCCGCGACAGGTTTACCTAGGACCAAGGACTGGTTCAAGCTCAGTTATGTCCCGAGTTGTCTCTGTGTCAGAGCAAATGCACACGATCACCGGAGGAAGTGAAAGAGAGGAAATTTCTAAATGATGCGAAAAAACAAACTGGTGATGCTAATACAGTCTGAGAACGAATTCCACCCACCTAGCCTTAGGTGGTTTAAGAAAAGTCAAGAGAGAGACGACGGTGTAGCAGTCATCCACCAAACAAAGAAAACGAGGATGTAGGGACAAAATGACAATTGGCTACATGATGTTTGGGGTCTGTGTGTAGAGTCCTCACGTGGCTGAGTGTGACATCACCAGAAACTGGTATCATCTTGGAATTACTCAAAAGCTGGGCTTACCTGGGGTGTCAGCAAGGGCACCCAGTAGTTTGGATGACCTGAGGGGTAGTTGGGCATCTCCATCTGTATGAGTCTGTTCATCTTCGGACACCAAGCCCAGGAATGTGCCTGAGTGGGAATGGACCTCGTTCCATCCGCGGCACCCGGCACAGAGAGCTTGATGCCTACCAGGTGTTCAGAAAGGACTTGGTGAATGAATGAATGAATGAATGAATGAATGAATGAATGAATGAATGAGGACCGAATGAAGGTAGTTCACACCTGAGGGCCACAGCTTTCCCAGAAGTGCAGAAGATGAGACCTGTGTGTGGGAGTTGGATGCAGGTTGAGGCGAGGGGAAGATGTGGGCAATTCCCTTTGGGGAGGCATGAGTCAAAGGGCGGAGCTGCCTATCGTCCACATGACCATGGGACTTGTTGCAACAGTCTGCTGGGGTAAGCAGGTGACAGTCCAGCGTAAGGGCTTGGGGCATGGGTTCCACCCCAGATACAGGCATGGGTTCAGGCTAAGCATCACCGTACGGACAACTAGGGCAGCTTCATAAGCAGCGGGGGTTCAGGAGAAGGAAGAATCCAGAAGTTGGGTTCATGGGCAGAAATGAATTCAGGGTGTGTCCTGAAGGTTGGATACTGGAACTGAAGAAGATAACATCTCTATCAAACTGATGTCAAATTGCAGGGCACGGTCGGGGTGTGTCTATCTGATGAACATACTTCCACCAGACCCTGAGAGTGAGCCCCTGGATTCGGATGTGGGTGTTGGCAGAAGTGACTACCTGTTCTAAAGTAGAAACAGGCTTTCTGTTGGGATGATCAATTTCTCAGAACTGACGTACAACGCAAGCACACATTTCTTTTGAATCCCTTTCACTCCATCAGTGTCCTTAACATGGGTGGGGAAGGATTGGGTGGGGGCAGGGGTTGGCAGTTACTTGCAGCGAAGAAGCTTAGGTGGATTGGGGATATCCAGGTGCCAAGATAAGGAATATTCACAAAACAACTGAGGTCATGTGGAGTGTTAGAAGTCCAAGTCCCGGTGAGAGTAATCCCAAACACCTCTGTAGCGTCCCCATCCAGCAGACTCTGACCCAACACATGAGTTCATTCTGTCTTTCCAGCTGCCCATTGGGATAGGTACTAGTGATAGCTCCATTTTATAGGCGAGAAAGCTGAAGCCCAGAGGAGTCAAATAAATCACAGAGCCAGGATTTATTCCAGCTAGATGCTGCAAAGCACACCAGTAAACAGTTTGCCTTTGGATGAGGAAACAGACTGGTAATACACTCACCCCAGGGCCATAAGCTGTTGTTCATACTCTAGACACAACTTTGAGTTGTGAAAATGATCTCTGAGCTTCTCAGCATTCTTCTGTGGAGTGGCAGCTTCAGAGGCACAAATCAGGGTCGGGGAGGCATTGCTCAACACTTGTTTGTAGAATGAGTTTGTAGAATAAATAATGAATGAGGATTGCCACACTCCGGGTGTCACAATTGACCGAGGGGATGCGTTTTTACCAATTGAGTAATTCCCTAAAGGGGAGGTGGGGTGGGCATGGTGTTTATGAGCAGCTTTCTAGAAAGAACTCAGAAAGGGAGAGAGAACTGGGGACCCTGATCAGGAGGGGTACCAGCAGGACTCAGACCTCCAGAGGAAGAGACCCTTGGTCTTTCTGTCTGCAAGGCTGCATCGAGGTGGGCTAACCTACCCATACCTCTCTCTCCAGCCCCT
>CABHPR010106525.1:0-10974 GCA_902168415.1 Peromyscus melanophrys
AACTGACTCCTAAAAGCTGTCTTCTGACTTCCACACATGATATGCTCCTCAAACACACAAAATGAACAAATAACTATACAATAATGTGTTAAATGCCCTTTGTTGCACCAGTATTCCCTAAAATGGTATCTCAGTTTCTTTTTCTTGTTGCTATGATAAAATAATCTGACAGAAGCAACCCCAGGGTTCAGTTTCCAGTTTAAGGGTATAGTCCAGGATGGTGGGGAAGTCAAGTCATAACACATCCACACTTGGGAAGGGGAGAGAGATGAACACCTGTGCTCAGCTAGCTTCCTCCTTTTTACACAGTGTAGGACTCAAGCTCAGGAAATGATGTCATTTCCTTTTCCTGTAGATCTTCCCACCTCCATCTACCTAATCAACATGATCTGTCACAGGCATGCCCAGAGGCCACATAAAACTTCACATATGCACCTAGGAGCTTACTTACTAGTTCATTCCAAATCCTGGGAGGTTGAAAATTTACACTAATCATCAGAGATGGGCTTCTGAAATAGTAACTTCTCTGATCTTGGGAGGTGGGGTGGGAAGTCCTAAGTAGGCTCATTGCGATACCTTCAACCTTCAATCCCTGTTTCCTCAGTATTGTCTTTCAGTAGTGAGCAGACAGACTTTGCTCTGGTAATCTCATACTACTGGTGTGTATGTGTGTGTGTGTGTGTGTGTGTGTGTGTGTGTGTGTGTGTGTGTGTGTGTAAAATATAATTTGCTAAATATATGTAATATACACTATATAATGCAATATGTACTATAATATATGTATTATATATATATATATATATATATATATATATATATGAATATGTTTTGCATCAGATATAAAGAAGTCCAGAATAATGTCTCTCCTCAAACAGCTTACTCTGGCTAAAACATTATTTGGAGTTCAGTACTAATGAAAGAAAGCCCTCCTCCTATGTACTCTGTAAACAGATAATAACGTCTCCTTGTGAAGATATGTCCCTTTCTATCTATCATTCTTCTCATTAATGTACCAGGAAGACATTAACTTTATTACTAGACACAAGGGGACATTGAGAATGAGTCACTATAAACAAACCCTGTAGCCAACCCTTCTCTATTATTAGTTTCCACACACATTTGCCTTTCCTGGATTTGCTGCCCTCAGAAACTTGAAGTTATTTCCCTTGGTCATGTCAACTAGCCACAGAATTATTTTCTTTGTGAAGACAGTCCATATGCCCCCGTTCTGACTGTGAGGTAGACAAGAAAGAGCTGGGAGAGAAGAGGTGGTTCTAGGACAGCACAGGCTTTAGCTGGGAAGAAGGAAGCCTGAAGAGAGCAAGGGGCCCACAAGCAGGGTTGTACTATTATAGGACAGAGAAGAGGGAGAGTGCGAAGGGAACTGAAAAGGTTTCCTTTGGCCTGAGCTGCCCTTGCTAAGGGTAGCTGAGGCAAAATGAGAGGTGAGTGATCACTAGACATCTTTCCTGTCCAGTCATTTCTGGGATATATTCGGACAGGAAGACAAGAAGCTGGTGAAATGAATGATTTTAATCTAGGAATCCAAAATTAGTTTGGGGAATTGTCATTGTTTAACAAAAATGGAGGCATTTCATAAGTAGTATTACCTTGACTAATGCTAACCACTCTTTGAAATTAACCTAGAACAGAATACATATACATATATAGATATTCATATATTTCTGCTTGCTTTCTATAATATTCATATTATCAGTCTAGTTGCCACCAGACAAGCTGATGAGCCTACAATGAATTTAAATTTTTTTTCCTCCTCTATTTACAATCACTTGAGACTATAAACAACCACAAATTCCAACACCAAGTTTAGTGGGAGATTTAGAGAAGGCAGAAAACTAAAATGGGAGAGAGGAGGGTCAGATTAAGGGGAGAAGACAGAAGGGGATGGGCACTGTCAAATTAGGTGAGATACTTGAAAGAAGTTGTCTTCATGAAACCATTCACTTTGTACAATGAGTATCTGCCAATGCAATATGAGTAAACATTAAAATGTATTTACTATGCTCGTTTACTTCTGCTCATACTCCTCAAACAAAGGCCCTAAAACTCTAGTGTAGTCGTCACTGTGTTTTAGAAACAATTGACAATTTATTTATTTAATGTGTGTGTTTGCCTGAGTTTACACAGACCATGTGCATGCAAGATACCGTAGAGAGCAGAAGCGGGCATCAAATGCTCTGTATCTGGGTTTGCAGATGGTGGTGAGCTTTCATTCAGGTTCTGTGAACCAACTCAGATCATCTGCAAGAGCGGTAAGCGCTCTTAACCACTGAGCCATCTCTCTAGCCCTGAAATAAAGAGGATTTGAAACCAACTAGTCCTTGTCATTATCTGTGACTTCTTTCAGTTCATCTGAAGCCCATAGCCAGGATTAACAAGTCACATTCCTATTAACAGGAATAGAAGTTTAGAATTCTTTTCTGATGGATACTGAGTAAACATGGATAATAGAAAGTTAAGGAGTGCCATAATCAGGCATTTTTAAATGGTGAGGCTACCTAAAATTAAGTGTTAGATTTAGTGGGTAATATTGGGTTGACCTTGCTACCCACTAAAAGATTTAATAGGCACCTTTCAGGTTAATTAGTTTTAATAAGAAACAGGAAAGTGAATATGCAATTATTTTTCTTTCAATTTATGATGTGGAGAGAAGTACATTTATTTTATTAGAGCATTCTCTATTTTTCCTAAGCCTCTGAAGATAATAACTATTTTCTGAAATTTCCTCAGTGAGAATGAGCTGGGTTCTCTCCATTGTTAGTATGATGAAGATAGTTTATGAGGTGCTTAAATTATAAAGGAGAAACTAAATGTCATCAAATATTTTAAGATATCTAATATTTATGAAAGTTAAATTTACATTATCACTCAAATTATTGAATTTCATTAGCTTCATCAGATTAATTACATACAACTTAGTCATTTTTATTCAATTTGTAGAAAGAGCTTAAAATAAAAGATGATTTTCAAGAGATGGGGAGATAGCTGAGTGGTTAAGAGCGCACGCTGCTCTTGCAGAGAACTTGAGTTCCATTCCCAGCACCCACATTAGGTGATTCACAACTGCCTGTAACTCCAATAATAAAATGTGATTTTCTTAGGTTATCTTCATATTACATGATACATTTTTAAGTGTATTTGTATAAGTAACTTGATAAGATAACATAGTCTGGTTTGGCACATATTTCCTGGCTATTATGTATTGACTAACTCTGATAACTTTTCATCTTTCTCCAGCTAAAAGTTTATCTAAAAGGTCATAATATTTTAAGTCTTCTTTATATGGATTGTAGTTTGAAGCTATTTGAAGATTTCTATTCTGATATTTTCCAAATTGTCACAAACTTTCAAAAAAATCAAAACAGAGTTGTGAATTGAGTGCCAAGAAAAAAAAAGAAAGCTACCCTGTGGAAAACTTTGACAACACTGAGTGACTGACTAAAACTTCAGTCACTGTGGAGTATTGGGAGGTTCAAGGCTCAACCGAAAGGTTAAGACTGCCATCAGCTAACACCTCACCCCTGTAGTGGAGATCCCCCCATTTTGATATAAGCCACTTATCTGATGTTTCCAACAATCTATCTTTAAAGTGTCTCAGTTTATGAGTCCCTTTTTTATGTCACTATAAAAACTTTATGAAATTGTTGTGACATTGGAACATGGCATTGGGAGTGACCTGAGTCAGTGTTCCCAGGTCATGATTGCTCAGATTCACTCCAGAGTAAAGTCTCTTGTTCCATTTGAGGTGGGAAGTGCATTTTCCCATCAACACTGAAGATTTAGTTTGGTAAACTCATCATTAGACACGAGAGAACATGAATGTGTTCAGAATACAAATATTGTATTAGTTATTTAGTTTCTGTATTTCTATTGAATAATCTCAAAATTTGCTCACTTGGATTGTGGTTCTGTGTCACATAGATTGCTTTGAGCTAAAGTCCACTGAGAATCAGAATAGACTGCTGTGGAACAGTCTTTGTACACTGTAAATAAGTATTGCTTTCATTGTTAATAAAAAGCTGATTGGCCAATGGCTAGCAGGATTTTCAAGACAGAGAATGTTGGGAAGAAGAAGGGTGGAGTCTGGGGAGTCATAAGAGATGCAGAAAGAAGCAAGATGAATTGTACTGAAAGATGGTACTGCAACATGGCAGAAGGTAGATAAGAAATAAGGGTTAATTTAAAATGTAAGAGTTAGCTAGTAACCAGCTTAAACTATTGGCCAAGCATTTATAATTAATAATAAGTCTTTGCATGGTTATTTGGGGACAGCTGCTGAGACACAGAGAAACTCCACCTAGAAATGGCAGCCAATGTGGGCTACCTATAGCCACATAAGACCTGATAAAGCTTTAAAAAGGTTCTGAACACACAAAAACAGAGTCAAACATGGCTTCCTAGTCTCATGTCTTTAATGCTGGCTGCACTACTGAGACGTCTCCTGGCAGTTGTCAGCATACCATGAGCTAAGCCACTTGGAGGGTTCCCAAAGTCTCTAACAGGAGCTGTGGTATAGAGAGGCTTCTCCCAGCTGTAGCCTGCAGGCTTGAGCTGCCAGCTAAAGCTCAACCATTGCTCTGAATGGCAGGTTTGGAGTTTTGCTCATGCAGACAGAAAAGGTTACAGATGCTCAGAAAAGACAGATCCAGATGAAAAATACCTCTAAATGGGTTAAGGTATCTTTAAAAATGTGCAGAGACTTGGGAGAGAAAAGAAAAAAGAAAAAGAAAAAAGTCATATGTATATATGACTTTAAAATAATAAAGTCCTTTAAAAAGGAGTAAAATAATATAAAAGAAAAAAGCCACATAAAGATGGGAATTACACAGAGTCTGGATTCTGTATGTTATTGTGTTATCTTTAAATTTTTTGACTGCTAATGAATGAGTGATAATTGCTAAGAAACATTGGAGTATGGAAATTGCTAGATTAAACCAACCTATGTATTTTAAAAATATCTTGACTTCAAAAATGGAAGCTGGAAGTGTTTTGCTTTGGGAGAGAGGTTATGTTTTTATTTCTATAGGAAATGAGAGGCTGTGGAGTCATTCTAGTTTAAGGATGATCAGGTTTGATTGAGAAAGAACCCAAAAATCCTGACTACAGACATAGAAAAAAATAAACCCAAAAAAACTACAAAACACATACTGTATATTTGCCTGCTCAAACATAAAACAAAAAAAATCATCCTTGACTAACTTGTGTACGACACACAGTGTATACTTGTACTAATACAGATGTGTATGTTACCTTTAAAGTTTATGTATTTTCAGGCAAGGGGACCAGACACCAATGAAAACAAATGGCTTAGGTGATCAAATATCTTAAAATGCCTCTGTTGCAGTTTCCTCAGAGTTCTGCATCCAGAACAGCTTCAAGGCTGCGGGCTGAGTTGGTCTAGCCTCACAAACTACTCTAGCCAAGACTTAACCATTACCCTAAATTTTCTCAGGGGCCCCAAAAGATTCCAACACCCCCAAATAACAGGAAGTAGCCTAGAGAATGATACCCACATTCCCACAAAAATGAGTTATGGATGTTTATTATCATTTAAGGGGAGTTGTTCACAAGTTGTTATTGGTCTTAGTTTTTTAAAAAAGGGCTAAACAAAAGAGTTAAATTCAAAGATCTCTTTGTGAAGGAAAAAAGGAGGCTGTGATAGAGATATGACAAGAAAAAGGAGTAGATTGTTGAATCCACTTTAAGATTTATTTATTTATTATGTATACAGTGTTCTGCCTGCGTGCGAGATCTCATTACAGATGGTTGTGAGCCACCATGTGGTTGCTGGGAATTGAAATCAGGACTTCTAGAAGAGCAGCCAGTGTTCTTAACCAGTGAGCCATCTCTCCAGCCCTTGAATCCACTTTAATTAAAAAAAACTATTAATCTCAAAATATTTTACATTGGTATGGATTTTTGTTTATTGATACAAATATAATGTTATTATTTTATACTGTATGTATGTTTCCACACTTTTGGGGGTATTGTGATTATACAGCTCATTTATAAATATGTATAATGAAGAAATAAAGGTTAGTAGTTAGTCATCTATAGTAGTCAAACTTGTAGTCATATTAGGTATGTGTTCAAGCTAACATATATATTTAGATAAATGATCTTCTAACACTTCAAAGACCTAAAAGATATGGCATTTAAAATATTTCAATAACATAAGGCTTTATTTGACAGTGAGACATGTCTGCTTCTGGCAGCACCAAATTACTTCAGAGAAGATGATGGGCATCAAAGAAACTCTACATGGAGTTTGCTTTCTTTGTTGCAAAGGCTAGCCACTGGGCAAAGAAACTTCCCTTGCCTCACTTGCAGACAGAATACTGCTCAGACTGGACCAAGAGAGCACACACACACACACACACACACACACACACACACACACACACAGTGACTACTAAACTTTGCCAAGACAAGGTAGAATGTTCTTCAAAATTCCCTGCTTCTCAGAAATGTTTGTCAGATATACTAGGCCTGTAGTCCAAAGTTGGATGCCCCAATGGTACAGAAGAACTTTTGGAGATTGTCCAGGCAGCCAGATGTACCTGTAGTTAGGTAAGATAACACCTTTCTGAAGTCTTTGACAGAGTTAAAGACTAAATAATTAAATTTATTGTTATTCTTAGTTATGATAAAAATCAATTAGGTATAAAACTTTAGATTCACAAAGATAAGATAGATAATAAAATATTTTCTCTAATTTTGCCAAATACAAATAAACTGGATATTTTAACTGTAATTCTTACTTGATAACTGTTTGGTTGTATATACTTTTACTACTATTAAAATTAAAACCTTCCTTTTTAATTAAACAAAAAGGGAGAAATGCTGTGGAACCATCTTTGCATACTGTAAATATGGGTTACTCTCATTGTTAATAAAAAGCTGATTGACCAATGACTAAGCAGGATTTTTGAGGCAGAGAGAATGCTGAGAAGAAGAAGGGCAGAGTCTGGGGAATCACAAGAGATGCAGAAAGAAGCAAAATGAACATGCCATGTTAAAATGTACAGCACACAGCAGAAGGTAGATAAGAAATAAGGGTTAATTTAAAATGTAAGAGTTAGCTAGTAACCAGGTGAGCTATTGGCTGAGCATTTATAATTGATAATAAGTCTCTGAATGGTTATTTGGGAGCAGCTGCTGAGATACAGAGAAACTCTGCCTACAAGAGACCCATGAAATCTGAGATAGAAACTGTGATCCTGGGGCAGGAGAGATGGCTCTGTAGCTAGGAACATTTGTTACTCTTCAAGATCAGTTTAGAGTCTCCTTCCTCTGCCTGCAGATCAAGATGCAGAACTCTTAGCTCCTTCTCCAGCAGCATGTCTGCCTGCATGCTGCCATGTTTCCCACTATGATGATAATGAACTAAACCTCTGAACTGTAAGCCAGGCCCAATTAAATATTTTCCTTTATAAGAATTGCTGTGGGCACAACCAAACCTTGAGTGTCTTGGCACTTTCTAGGCCTGAGTGGGAAGAGGACAGAGATAGCTCCCCATGAGGCCTCTTGGTCTTGGCAGGGAACAATTAACCAGGAGCCCAAGTGTCACTCATGGTTTCTAGGCCTGGGCACACAAGCAAAGAAAAACAACAGCTCCAAGCCACTCTTTGTGGCTGGAGCAGGCAGGACTTAACCAAGTACCACACTTGACTCAACCAGGAGCTTGCCTGGTGCTCCTGGTGCCAGTTGACTGGGCACCATTATGGTAAGCAAGTACCGTGTGGAGAAATGGAAGAGAGAGAGAGGCAGAATGGTACATGGGCTAGAGAGAGAGAGGCAGATTTGAAGAGGTAAGGTAGTGAGAAACATGCTGATGTGAATGGCCTGCTAGCTAGCCTGAGTCCAAAGTGTTGCCTGGGTCTTGGCTATTGCCAAGGGCCAAGTCCTGGTCTGAGGTCCTGAAGCAGCTAAGGGGGCCTGTGTTGATGTCTGTGGCTCCTGTCACCATTGAGGGCCATGCAGAGGCTTGCAGTCTAGGCTACCACCTGGGGCCATGTTGATATCTGAGAGACAATGCAGTGGGGCTATGCTGATCTGAGAGGCCTGCACTGCCACCTGGGGTCATGGTATTAGCTGGGACAGGGCTGCACCAAGAGCCATGTCTGGGTCTGTGTCCTACCATGGCCAGTGTCTGTGTTGATGTCCATAGCTCCTGATACCACTGAATGCCATATCATTGCCAGGGGTCTGGACTACCACCTGTGGCCATGTTGGTATCCAAGGGCTACACTGCAGAGGTGGCCATGCCAATCTGAGTGGCCTGCACTGCCACCTGGGGCTATGGTGATATCAGAGCCCAGGTTGCTACCTATGACCATGTCTGAGTCCATGGTCCTACCACAGCCGGAATCTTTACTGATGTCTGTAATTGGTTGTTTTTTACTCTTTTGCTCTTTTACTCTTTGGGGGGCCTGCCTCCTAGCTCCCAAACTAATCACACAGAGACTTATTATTAACTATAAATGCCCAGCCTTAGCTTGGCTTATTATTATGCTGTCTCCTGGAGTCATGGTGTTGTCCAGGCTGGAGCTGCTATCAAAGGTCATGTCTAGGTCAGTATCCCTGTAGTGGCCAGGGTCTGGGTTGATGTCCAAGGCTCCTGTTGCCACTGAGAGCTATGTAGATAACAAGAGTCTGGTCAGTCACCTGAGTCCCAAGGGTCATTTTGCTGCCAGGGCCCTGGAGATGTCTGGCTCAAGCCTTTGCCTAGGGCCATGTTTGAGTCTGTGACTATGCAGTGGCTGGGGTCTGGGGTGATGTGCATGGCTCCTGTGACCACTGAGGGCTCTGCAGAATCCCGGGACCTGGTCAGCCACCTAAGACCATGTACATATTTGAGGGCCATGCTGCCACCACTGGGTAGCCTGTGCTGCCACTGGGGCCACAGTGATGTCCAGGCCTGAGCTGCTGCCAAGGGCCATGTCTAAATCCATGGTCCTACTGAAACTGGGGTCTGTGATGATGTCCATGGACTGTGTAAGCACAGGGGGACATAGGAACCACCAGTGTGGAAATACAGGGCTGTGTAGAGCCAGCCCTGCCCTACACTGGCCCTGACCCTTGCTGGATATTGCAGCAGGAGTACTGACCCCACCACTCAGGGGAGAGATCACCCACTACACCCACACTCAGGAAAGATGACTCCACCCCTCACTAAGGGCATGCAACTCACCTGGGTAGCACACTAAAGCTGACTCTGTTCTCAGAGATGCAGGTGAGCAGCCCCTGAGGGTGTAAAAGCAGGAGAGCTGACCCTGCCCTGCCCTCTTTCTGTGGTGATATTTTGTATATGCTCTAACAAATAAAGCTTGTCTGAAGATCAGAGGGCAGAGCCAGCCACAGAGTTAGCCATAGAGGCCAGGCAGTGGTGGCACATGCCTTTAATCCTAGCACTTGGGAGGCAGAGGCAGACGGATCTCTGTGAGTTCAAGGCCACCCTGGAGTACGTGAGATTAATCCATTCTAAAAGAGAAATGGAGCCAGACAGTGATGGCTCACCCTTTAATCTCAGCACTAAGAAGACTGAGACTGGAAGTGATTTGGCTGGGTGAAAGGAATATAAGGCAAGAGAAGACAGGAGTTCGGCCCACTTTTTTGGTTGAGGACTCAGGGGCATTCAGTCTGAGGATTCATGGAGACAGGATCTTCCCCTTTCGGCTGAGGAGTTGTCAAGGTGAGAAGTAGCTGTGGCTTATTTCCTCCAATTTTTCAGCATTTACCCCAATATCTGGCTCTGAGTTTTTAATATAAGGCCAATTTGGATTAGTGCTACACTTGTGTGCCATGTGGTGGCATGGGTGAGAAAAAGATGCCCTCCCTCCTCCACCTTTTGCTACCTGCAGCAGGCAAGAGAGCTGGCCTCAGAGTCACAAGAGTGAGAGAACTAGACCTGCCCCTCACCAGCTGCAGTGTACAGGAGAGTGAGCCCTGCACCCCACCTGGGCAGCACACTGGAGCTGGCCCTATTGTCAGGTACGCAAGTGAGGGGAAACAGGTGAGCCAGCCCTGAAGGCATGAGAGCAGAAGAGCTGACCCTGCTCTCCCTCCTATTCCCACTACAGCAAATGGGAGACAGGGCCCTGCACCTCACCTGGGCAAAACAGTAGAGCTGGTGGTGTGAGTGTCGGTAACCTGGGTCTGGGGACCTAGAGCAGAAGAACTAGCCCCACTCTTTGCTGCAGGCTGAATTGGGTGAGCTAGCCAATGCAGTTCTGGAGAGCTTCTCTCACCGGGTAATGAGGATAAGGGAAAGCTGGCAGGCTGACCAACCCAGCAACCACCCAGGCCCAGAACTGGGGCTATGAGTTGTTCCACCCCAACATCTACCTCATCTATGAACTATTATTGGAGCATGTGAAGGGAACAAACCTACAGATCCAAAATAGCAGGGTCCCCATTACACAGGAAAACAACAGGATATCCAAGAGGAGCCCCAGTGAGCACCCATTATCAATAGTGTAGTGGACGCCAGAGGTCTAGAACTGGACCATGACTCATAGCAATGAACACTTACAAGTAAAGATGAATGGACTAAAGGGTAAACTTTGTGACTTAACAGGCCACCAAGACGAGATTCTTCTTTTTTCCTTTTTTGGTTTGCTTTTTGGTTTTTCTTTTAAATTTTGTTTCGTTTTGTGGGGAGAGGGTTGCAAGGACAGAGGGTGGATGAGGAGACAGAGAGATAAATGGGATCAGGATCCATGATGTGAAACCCACAGAGAATCAATAAAAGTTTAAAAGTTAAAAGAAAAGAAAAAAATCACAATTTAGATCACAATTTAGTTCCCAGCATCCACACCAGGCAACTCACAACCACCTATAACTCAGCTTCAAAGGATTTGACACTTTCTTCTGGCCTCTATGGGTACCTACATGCATATACAAACAGACACACACACACACACACACACACACACACACACACACACACAC
>CABHPR010106525.1:11374-21910 GCA_902168415.1 Peromyscus melanophrys
ACACACACACACACACACACACACACACACACACACACACACACTAAATAGATAGATAGATGATTGATAGATAGATGATAAAATAAATCTTAAAAAATATGAACATGAAGTTTAAAAATATATATGTAAGAAATCATAAAAGATATAACACTCATTCTTGATAACAGAAAAACTACTCTTTGGATCCTACTTGAAAATATTAAGTATACTTATAATTCCATAAAGTTACCAGTCCTTCTAAGCTCATCTGCTTATTATTCCTTCTCTTTCATTAGTTTACTGCAGCTTCTTAATCTGTGTACAAGCTGTCTTCAAACCTCTGTCCAGCTTCTTTGAGGAGTAACCTGAAATTCACACTCTCTCCTCATGGGGCAGTGATGACTCCAGAGTCCTCTGTATACAACGACTTTAAATATAAGCCTTAAGAGTCAATGAAGAAGTCAAAGCTGGTGATAAAAATTATAGCACCGTTTGTGTTCAAAAGATGTGTATAGTAACCGGACTGAACAATTTTTTTTTTTTAAAGAGAGAGACATGGAGAGACAGAGACAGAGAGATGAGACCTGTCTAACACCAACCCAACCCTTACTTTACAACATCATCCCCATCGTCGTCGTCATCGTCATTATTATTATTACTTAGTGTGCGTGGTGTTTTGCTTGTGTGTTTGTCCTTGCACCATGTTCATGGCTGGTCCCCGTGGATGCCAGAAGAGGCCGATGAGGGCCTTGGATCTCCTGGAACAGGAGTTACAGACCATTGTGAGCTGCCATGCAGGTTCTGGGAATTGAACCCAGGTTTTCTGCCAAAGCAACTGCTGAGCCCTCTCTCCAGTCCTAACCTTTACTTTTACATGTCAGAAATTAGGGCTTTCTGTGCATTATGTTCGGTGGTTGTTATTTTACCCTAGTTTTCCCATTAATCCAACTCAAATTTAATTCTTCTATTACATGTAAAAGAAGAGAATTTTTATATTTCAAATGATCCTTAAAAGACATATCTAAAAGATATTAAAAGTAGCCCAAATCAGTAAAACTTACCTATAAAAATGCACTATATGTCACTCCCAAGGTAAACAGAATCAATTAGCATTCATAGATGGCAGACTTTCACATAACATCATGTATGTAAAATGTATGTTTTACAACTGAATGCCTGAAGACAATGGAAGCTAAATAATCATTCAGTGTGCTCTTGGTATGGAAAAACAGAGTTGTAGGGAGTAACAACTCATACAAGTGAAATAAAAGAAATCGAAATTACACTGAGTGGGTTACTCATTTGACAGAAAAATTTCCCAAAGTTTGCTGCAAAGTGCATTCCCATGTTTCGTGTAGCTGTCAGTGTAAAATTTAAATTCTACTCAGCTACAAAAAAATTGTTTCCCTAATTTTCTCAAAATTGTACTCAAGAATTCATCAAATCCTTAAAATTAGAGAATTGAAAGGGAAACAAAGTCTTCTAATAGAACTTCACCAGCGAAGTTCTAATCGTGAACAACGGTGAAGTTCTGCTAAGCAATTAGCAGAGTTGAAGCTGCATTGTAAGACCACTAGCACGGTGCCTGATCAAAGTGGTGAGAAGTTTGGAAAATGGTCCTTACAAAAAAAAATCAAAATCCAATGTTACTGTTTGTAACCCACAGTGTGATTCCACACTGCCTGCAGTATATATGTAGCTTACATCCAGTGAGGGGAGCCTGGTCCACAGTGTAGCAAAATAAAAAGGTGTGGAACCTATAAGAGGTGGAATCTGGGGTGAGTTGGATTACTGGAGGAATCATACTGAGGTTGTTATTTGGGGACCCTGGTTAGTCCTTAATAGTTGTTATGAAAGAACAAACCTGGCTCCTCTCTGGCCCCTTTGACATCCTGTGTTCCTTGTGATCATTTTGTATATGCCCACACACTGAGGGCATGTATCATTAGACTTCCACCTAACACTGAACCATGAAACCATCTCATTGAAAACAACTAGCTTCAAAAACTATGAGCTATTAAAACCTCTCTGTTTTTGCCGGGCGTTGGTGGCACACGCCTTTAATCCCAGCACTAGGGAGGCAGAGCCAGGTGGATCTCTGTGAGGTCGAGGCCAGCCTGTGCTACCAAGTGAGCTCCAGGAAAGGCGCAAAGCTATACAGAGAAACCCTGTCTCGAAAAACCAAAAAAAAAAATAAATAAATAAAAATAAAAAATAAAACCTCTTTGTTTTTAAAATAAATGATCCAGCCTCCAGTATTTTGTTATTGCGACTGTAAATGGACTGATACAAACTAAGTTTGTAGTCTATTTTCATTATTTTGTATTTTAGTCTTCTGTAGGAAATGAGTGTCCATAAATGTAGTAGGTAGCCAGCTTTGATCTGGAAGTTCCAACCCCCATTGTGGCTTTGGTAACGGTCATGCCTATAATGCGGGGCGAGAGAGGACCCTGAAGACCCGGCTCTCTTGGTTCCTGGACCCTGGATGCTGGAGGTAGACCGAGCAGAGTTCTCCAGAGAACACCTCTGAACTGTGCTACACCTTTCCCAGACACTGTTACCTATCCCTTCATTTGTGAGTTACCCCATAAAATAAACCTCCCTTTTAACTACATGGAGTTGCCTTAATAATTTCACCAATACATAAATGTGTCTAAAATGCATTGCCTGCTTGACATTAGTGATGATTATAGTATATACTGATAATATAGAGAGCTGAATCATAAATTTATATATAAATATATATATATATATATATATATATATATATATATATATATATATATATATATATATATATCCAAATAGTACTAGTTGGGCTCAAAAATTATTAAGCATTTCCAGAATTTCAATAGCATTTTTAGATGTTAGTAGGAAAGAAGACAAAATAGCAGAACTGTAACATCATGTTTTCACAGCCTATTGAGATATGACAGACATACTAAGCGATATTTGGAGATAGATGTATAGCTATGAACATGTTATGACTCTTGTGTAAATATGTGTGCTGTGGAATATTAAAATACACAGGCAGGGTATTGAAGAGATGGTAGAGTGGTTGAGGGCATTTGCTGCTCTTACAGAAAATCTAGGTTCCATTTCAAGCAGCCACATGGCAGCTCACAGCTGTCTGAGTCCATTTCCAGGGCATTTGATGCTCTTTTCTGGCTCCTGGCATGTACAGCCATGCAGCAAAACAATCATACACATGAAATAAAAATAAATAAATCTTTTAAAAATATGTTGGCAGAACATAGAACATGAAAATCTAATTCTTATTTATAACTCAACTAATAACTTTCAGCAGTGTGAGGAACATTTCTCTAAAAAGGGAATAAAATTAATTTATTTTTAATATACTTAAATTTCAAAGAGCAAGAGTTTACCAAGGATTTATTAAAAGATTCACATCATCATTGTGCTTGGGCCATTTTTCACCAAGTTATTGGCATTCTAGAAGTTCCCAGCATGACCAGGATTTTTTTTTTATATGCAGGATATTTTATGATATTTGGCCTGGGAACAGGGACAGCCCAGTTTGTAAAATTACTCTTCGTTGTCTTTACAAATGCTTCTAGGAAAGACATGCCACCATAGGACTTAAAATATAATCCTTTGGCTTTTTGCATCTTTTAACAGGGCTACATAACAATATATATATAAAACCATTCCTGTTACTAAATACACTTATCTGAAAGACATCATCATCTGTTTGCACTGCACAGCCCTTCAATGATATCAGTTCATAGCAGAAATACTTCTAACAGAGTTGTGTGTGTACACAACAGTACCTTTTCTCAACTGGAGTCTTTTGCTTGATGTAACACCAAAACCTTGAAATGAATTGTGTTTGCCAAGTAGAAAAAAAAGAGACAAATGCACAGCGATCATCATTCAAGCAGCAACAATGCATTTATTCGGAGGCGGTAATTTCTTCCTAGTGAACTCTCATACAGGCACTCAGCAATGCATAATCACTTATCCTTCATGCCATCCACATTGTTAGGCTCTGAATGCACAAATCACCGTAACAACATGGAAAATGAAGAAATATGATCATTCTGAGTTTGGCTGTTCAACCATCTCAGCATTTTTCCCTGATTCAATATGGGCCCAATTGTTCCTATGAGCAAAACTGAATAATTTTTACTATTATCTTGCACTTTTTTCTTAAACAAAGGAAAGCTTAGCTAAGTCCCTAGGGAGGCTTATGTGTCCCCCAAATTTCTGGATCTACTCCCTTATTGGTTTTAAAACTTATTACAAAACCTGAATTTAATGAATGCACTTCAGTTTATGTCTTCTTTCTTCCCTAACAACCTTGAAGAGTTTCATTGGATTTCAAGGTGTTCTTTCCTGGGCACAAATATTCGAGTCACGTAGGGGTGTCCTGCCTAAGTATGTTACCACTTCAGTGGGTCTTATGAAGTCATCTCTCTCTGTATATCTTTATTTTGACCTCTATATTTAATGGCATTGAAATACTAACTATATAACAGATGTCCTTCCTTTTACAGTTAAATTAAATTATCTGGTTATATTATGAACCAGTTTTCAATACCAACTTTTTAAATTAATGTTATTCTGAATTTAATGTCTGGTGTACATATACTATCACAACCATCCTGATCAGATCTCAACAGTTCAACTATAATTATAGTGCAATTCAAATTTGATTAGCTTTAATTTTTTTCCTGAATGCACTTAGTTCTTTCTTGGGCCTAGTTTTTTCTTAGTAATAATAATAATAATAATAATAATAATAATAATAATAATAATGTCATTCATGTGCATTGTGTTTTGTCTTTGACTAGACTGAAACTTCTGGATGATATAAACATCATTACTCTTCTCCATGGAACACTGAAACTTGCTTATAGGATACAAAAATGGAGGACCCAGGGACACTGAATGTCTCACATAAAGGAAATCTTGGTGGTGCCCATTTCTCCCAGAATCCTTTGAGTCTGCAATAGTTATTGTTTTGTGCTTTTAAATGGCTCTTCATTGCTGAAGGGCATATTCTTTTTGAAACTTTCTTAGCTAAAGGACATCAGTTTCATCAAGATCACTTTCTATTTCTGAGATAGTCTATATTCATTAAAGTGGTCTCAAAACCAGCAAGATAGCTGAATGGGTCTAGACACCTGCCAAGGATGATGACCTAAGTTTGATCATTGTGACCTACATGTTAGGAAGAGAGTGATTCTTGCAAGCATTCCTCTAATTTCCACATGTGCTATGGCATATGAACTATACCATCCCCCAACACAAATGCACATAAATCAAAAAATGTAATAAAAATATAAATCCAAGGCCCATCTCTACAGGTATCATAGTTATGGTTTCTATTGCTAGGAAGAGACACTATGACCATGACAACTCTTATAAAGGAAAACATTTAATTGAGGTGGCTTACTTAGAGTTCAGAGGTCCAGTCCATTATCATCATGGTGGGACATGGCAGCATGTAGGCAGACATGATGCTGGAGAAGTATCTGAGAGTCCTACATCTTGTAGGCAACAGGAAGTAGTACGTCTCACTAGGCATGGTTTGAGCATACATGAGAGCTCAAAGCCCACTTACACAGTGACATACTTCCTCCAACAAGACCGTGCCTACTCTAACAAGGCCACACCACCAATTATGCCATTGATTTGGGGGTCATTTTCTTTCAGACCACCACAACAGGTCAGGTAAATGATGATGTACACGTAAGGTTGAAAGTTCCCCAACGTGCCATCTAAAAGTTTGTGATACAAATATATTGGGCCTCACTTCCATCTAGTCCTAATTCACCATCTTTTACCTTCATTCATTGAGAGAAAGATCTCAATAAGCTGACCCCAAGTCAATTCCAATCCTCAAACCCAAAGTCAAATCCAGTCACAGATTCAAAAATGGTGTTTGTGTAAACAAAACAAAACAAAACAAAACAAAACAAAAACAAAAAAACTTGTGACATGATGAACCAACACAATGTCTTCCAGAACCAGAAGAACCAGAGAACCAGAAATGTAAAGAACAATAGAGGAGGGGTGGATCTGAAAAGTCAAAATAGAGCTGAGTTTTGGTACACAGTAGAAATGGCCAGCAGCACAGAATTTGAAGGAACTGAGTTGGTACTGACCTGAAAGCTTCCTCCCTGAGGACTAGCTCTCATAGTATACAAGTGCTATAGAAGCTGCCAAGGGAACAACAAAAGCAATAGCCCTACCTAGCTGTTAAACCTGCAAACCACAACAATGACAGGCCAGCAAAATAATTCCAACAGTACAATAGTGGCACTTATATCCTGGTATAACCAACAGCTGTCTAGCAATGCTTAAGTCTTGATCCATAGAAAGGAAATAATCCCTGGTACTATAAATTCAGCCAATATCAGTTTCTGCAGAGGTTATAGACCCTATAGGAGAAACTACTAATGTCATTTTCATAAATTAATATGGCTTCCAACTGTATTCTTAATACCTTTATAACTACAGATTGCTGCAAGCTACAGGAAAATGTAATAGAATCCAGCTACTATGACAAAAGCTACAACCTGGAAGGTCAAGGACTTTTCCAGAGTTCAAGCAATGGCTTAAAGAGTCTTGGTGATATTTCGGCTTTTGTATATATATATTAGTCAGTTCCTGCAATGATTTTCTTATATGCTATGTATGCCCCCAAGAACTTTTAACAGTGTATTTTACCTGAAATACTTCTCAAGCATCCTAGACCATAATGGCAAACAGTCTCCTGAACATCCTTCTGGAGATACCTCCTAGGAGACAAGAGGCTAGGCGCATAACTTTGTTTCTTGTGCAAATGAAGCTCAGACCCTCCTTCCTTTCACAGGCTAAGTGGCATTCCAGAGCATTTGACTCAGAACAAAAGGGTTTTTTGCATACCAGGTATAGTGGAGGAAAGAGGCAGGCTTCCTAGCTCAGAGCAGTGTGGCCTCGCCAGAGGAGAAAACAGCAAGGCAGAATTTTTGCAGATTGTAGGTGAATTGAGTCAGGTCCGAAGGTTAGGAGAGGAAGGAATGTAATGGAGGGAGGATAGGAGGATGAAGATGAGGTCAAGAGCCAAAGAACTTAGTTAGAACTAGGACAATGAGAGGACAGGAAGAAAAAGGACATAGAGGAGCTGAATGTGAGAACAGAACTGAAGCCCTGTAGACAGAATTTTGTCTTAGAGGAATAAAGTGGACAGACATAAGAGCACGGTGTACTTAGATTCATTTCCTGCAGATTATTCCCAACATTAGAAGTGAAGGGAGCAGGTGCCTGAAATAAACTACCTCTAATAAAGCTTGTCTCAGGTAAAAAAAATTAAGCAGAGTACTAAAACACCATAATAATCACTAATTCTCTCACAGCCACTTCTTAACAGGTCTCCATCTAGACAGGCTGGATCTACCTCAGATAAATGTCAACTCCAAAAAATAAAATAATAATGATTCTTTTCTCTCTAAGCTTTTTCTATGTCACCAGTGTCTTGTCAGACAAAAGGTTCCCAGCCACACCACAAAGGATGGACAGCTGCAGAACAAGGGACCACAGATGGCCCATCATCATCCCAGGACTTCAGAAGCTACCCTCCCCATTCCCCCAAGAGCCAACCAACGTCCACCAGTTAGCCAGAAGCCGTCTTTGAGAGAAAGGACGCCCCATACCCACTCATCTGCCATTTTCCTTAAAAAAAAAAAAAAAGAGTCCCGGATGATATGGATTCACAACACGCCCCCACAGTTGGGCATGGTTGCGCATGCCTGGCGGGACCTAGTCACTTCTGCCTAGTCATTTCCGGATCAAAATGTCTCACGTGACCAGGACCCCGTGGCATGTCTTTGCGTGGTTTCGTAAAGCGTGCAACACAACCATGTGATATACGCACATGCCTGGAATAGCCACATGGGCCTGTGTGCGCAGGCACGACCCAACCTTTATAAGCCGGCGCCATGATTCGTGGCCCCCACTTTACTCACATGTCTTTCCACAGGCCTGTGTACAACTGTCCTTCTCCCTTATCTTAATAAAACTCTTGTTAGTGGATTCTGTCATGTTTCGTGACTTTTCTTCGCAGGGTAAGAGCGCCACAAAAAAAAAAAAAAAAAAAAAAAAAAAAGTGTCTGTTCTGGGCCCCTGGGAAGGAGACTATTTAGAGGCTGGACCTCAAAAGTTTCCAAAAACAGATAAGAGTAGTTTTCACCCTGCTGTGGGATGTTCTGTATGGCAAATGTGTTGCTCTGATTGGTCAATAAATAAAACACTGATTGGCCAGTGGCTAGGCAGGAAGTATAGGCAGGACTAACAGAGAGGAGAAAAGAACAGGAAGGTGGAAGGAGACGCAGCTAGCCGCCGCCAGGACAAGCAGCATGTAAAGATGCCAGTAAGGCTGGGTGTTGGTGGCACACGCCTTTAATCCCAGCACTCGGGAGGCAGAGGCAGGCAGATCTCTGTGAGTTCGAGGCCAGCCTGGGATACCAAGTGAGCTCCAGGAAAGGTGCAAAGCTACACAGAGAAACCCTGTCTCGAAAAACAAAACAAAACAAAACAAAAACAAAAACAAAAAAAAAAAGATGCCAGTAAGCCACGAGCCATGTGGCAAGGTATAGATTTATAGAAATGGATTAATTTAAGATATAAGGACAGTTAGCAAGAAGCCTGCCACGGCCATACAGTTTGTAAGCAATATAAGTCTCTGTGTTTACTTGGTTGGGTCTGAGCAGCTGTGGGACTGGCAGGTGACAGAGATTTGTCCTGACTGTGGACCAGGCAGGAAAACTCTAGCTACAAAAAAAACAACAAGTAGTGTCTGTTCTGGGCCCCTGGGAAGGAGACTATTTAGAGGCTGGATCTCAAAAGTTTCCAAAAACGGATAAGAGTAGTTCTCACCCATCATCAAAGAAGCTTCTTTTTATAGTGGGCAAAGGCTACTACAGAGACCCACATATGCACAGAATAATTTACCATGGGTTCCCAATTAGTATATCTACAACACAGCCCCTACACCTAATGTTCAGGGAACATTATGGAAGAGGTGGTAGAAAGACATAAGAGCCAGAAGACAAGAACCTCTCTGAAAAGATAGTGTTTCCTAGAAAGAACAGGGATGCAGCACTCATGATATCTCAATGATATGGCTGTCTGAACAATGCCTGAATGATGACAACACCAGTTGATCTGCCAGTCTTGACTGGAGAAGTTTCACAAGTCCCTTCCCCTAGATGAAAAATGATAGGCAGTCAATGGATTCTGATGGAGAGAGACTCAGTTTTCTCCAGGGTCAAGTACCCTAATCGGTTACTCAATCCCAAGCAGTCAGTCCTACACACATATATGTATGAGCAACACTAAGTGGGGTCAGTAGTGTGTGTGCAGGGGGGTGTGAATATGGAGTAACAATATTAATCATGGAAGAAGAGGTCATGAATCCTAGAGGGAATGACTGTGAGAGAAAAGTTGAAGGGGAGAGGGAATCATGGAAACAATTTAAATACTGTATACTCATGTATAACGTTCTCAAAAATTAAATAAAAATTTATATAAAGAAATGCTCAGTTGGCTTCAGGAAAATATGGGGCTCATAGGTGAAAGTGAGTTCACAACAATGGATACAGATGTGATGTTATTCATGTAGAAAAATCTTTTTTTGAGCTACACAGGGACCACCAATGCTTTTATTATTCTGTTAGGAAATCCAAATGGTCTAAGATCCATTATGTGATTCCGGATAAGATTTCTTTTTAACTAAATTCTCTTTGGTCTGTGTATTATCCATGTGTTCAAATGAACTGGCTCAGGATTTAGATCTGTATCTTCAACAATTTTTGAACAATGGTGAACCCTTTCATCAGCTCAATGATAACAATAACTACTTCTTTTAAAAACATCCAACAGGATAAGAAATACTCCTGATCAAAGAAGCTTTTATCAGGAACGTTACAGAACTCAGAAGCAAGTTCTTGAGTCCCAACAAATGATGAGTTCCTATCTTTCAGAATCTACTAGGCTATCCGGGCTCACGTATCCTTTGGAAATGATTTCATGGGTTTTTGTGTTTGTTTGTTTCCTCAACTCTGTAGAAAATGGAACCTAAATGGTAGCTAACTATGAGTTCAGAGTAAGATGAAAAGCATAGCCTAATCTATATGTAAATATCATACCAATTTTCCTATTGTGAGCACTAATCAAAAGCCTTCAACCAGCTTTTGCAAATGTTCCTCATCATAACCTGAATTCTAGAACCCAAATGTATTATATTCCACATAAACATTATTCACTGAATTTAACCATGGATTTTATTCTCATACCTTCAAGGTCATGTTATCCCACAGATTCTTAATATCTTATGCATTAGAGAGTGAACTCCAAAGAAGACATGCTAAATTTAATTGATTCATTAGCTGAATGAATTGCAGAATAATAGAATTTCAGAGGCCTGGAGCTGTAGTTTTGTGGGAGAGCATTTGCCCTGAATGGATGAGTCCCTAAGGTTCAGTCCCCAGTCACTATTGTCTCAACACACACACACACACACACACACACACACACACACACACACACACA
>CABHPR010106527.1:1059-3559 GCA_902168415.1 Peromyscus melanophrys
ACACACACACACACACACACACACACACACACACACACACACACACACACTAGTTAAGAAGGACTGAGTTTGCATAGCCTCGCAGCAAACACCCACACATGGGGAAGCAGAAAACCCTCAACCCCGGGCCAGCAGGACCTGAGTCTTGGGGGCTAACGAGTCCAATCAGCTTGAAAGTAGATGCAACCATGCAAAATGGACAGTGAGTCTGTAGAAAGACTTGTGTGGCTCTAACAAGCTCGGGAGATACCGTTTTCCTTTGGGGACGATGGACACTGGTCAAGGAGGGCATTCCACCTGGCCAGAGCGCAAGGAGCTTCAGAGAGTACCCTTCCCCACTCACCCAGGAGAGCTGGTACCTGGGGCTGCTACCATATGACCCCTGCCAGCCAATGGCAAGCAGCTCCTCCTACCCTACACACCTGCATTTATTCACAAGTGATCAAACCAGGACCTATCTGCAGGCAAAGAAGGGAAAGCAGGACCAGGACCTCTCTTGCCATCAAAATGCCAGTAAAGAAAGGTCCCCACTTCTAAAAGCAGCCATCTTCAACACTCAAACAAAAAATTCAAGGATACAAAGACCCGGGGAAGGATTTGCCTAGTATGCAGTAGGCAAATAATGCAGTAGGACCTCATAACAATCTAACTTGAGAACATGGAAGACACGCTCCAGAGGAGCAGGCCAGGCTTGCCAACTGTGGACACAGGCTCACTTGGGTGCTACCAGCCAAGCCAGGCCACATGAGCAGCATAGGAACTTGCTCAGTCCACCCAGCCCTGACATGTCTCCCACAGCTTGGTGTCAGTATAAGAGCAAGTATGCATCATCTGTGCTTCCAACAGACTTGAGACATGAACAGGTTCCCATGGACCTTAGCAGAAGTCCAAAATGTCAGTAGCTCTCCACAGCCGGTACTATTTGCTAAGTGTCCTCTGTGGGTCAGACACTTGAAGTTGTCCTGGATCCTTGCCAAAACCCCATGAGGAAGAGAGGAGAGAAAGCTGAACTCGGAGGAGTTCAAATCCACAGCCAGCACCCTGGAGCATACAGCTGTCCAGCCAAATATCGTGGGTCTTTGCATGGGGCCTGCTGCCTCTATAGCCTGAAGTTCCTGGCTAGAGACTCAGACATGTGTGGTACCCACACAAACAGCTGCCTCAAGGAGGTTTATCGAATGTGAATGTGGGGAGGGGTGGCTGTAGTTCGTTCATACACATAACCCCAAGACAAAGATGCTGGGGATGCCCAACCAGGCCTGAGATAGGATTCCAACTTTTTACCTCCCCAGGAACTGGACATCCAGTGTGAGTGTCCATTGCTGAACAGCAAAGGTACTTATTTGAAGGAGTATGTAGATGTCCCTGAATTGACTATGGGTTAATATTTAATATTGTAAGTTGAAAATATCTTCAGTTGAATGTGAATTCAAGACATCTAATGCACTGAACATCATCGCTGAGCAGTCTACCTTAATGATGTGCAGAGCACTTACAAAAACTATCCAGTGTGAAGCCCATTTGATAATACAGTGTAGTTTACTAAACACTATACTGAAAGTAAAAAAAAAAAAATACATACTGGTGATGATGAAGTGAGCACATCTTCCTACCACCAGAAAAGCCAGAAATAAGCAGAAGCATTGGAATTTGGGAGACCACCTGCACACAGTTTTTAAAAGATGTCCCAATTTTTATCATTTTGTTTTGACATACTTTTACTTTTAATGCACTGGGGGCTTCAGAATCTAGAGGAATTGTTCTCTCTCGACCTCTAGACTTTACAGGAGGCCAAGAATATCCAGATCCCAAAGTGGATGGGCACATTAACTTTTTGCTAGGCCCACTCCCCTGTATCCTTCAGTTCTAAGAATCCTGGTGTCCCACATTGGCCAGTTAGAGGTGCTGGGCTGTCAGGAGCTGGATGCCTCTAGGATAAGGATCCAAGCCCAGCCTTGGGTGGCAGTAGGCCTATTGAGGAGCATGGAGTCTGTATGTTGCCACTCTGCTCCTTCAGTACTTCCTAAAAAAGGAAAGAAGTTTTCACTCCCACAATATCTCCAGGAACCTCAATGCAGAAGGAAGGGCCTCAGAACCCTCCATGTAACCTGTCTGCTGGACAGAACAAAGGGGAGCACCCAGTGGGATACCAGCTTAGCCCCAGGGCACCTACAGGTGGTAAAAGAGTGGTCAAGCCCAGGACTCCAAGCCCTGCAATGTGGAAGTCAGCCAGTACCTGCACATCCACAAATAATCAAGTAGTGCCCATCCCTTCCACCTCCGCTGGGCTTCGGCAGGTGTTGTTCTGCATCAAAATCATTCCTCATGCCTTACAGCTTGGGGAACTGACTGAGGGTAAAAGCCAAAATGCAGACATGCCTGCCTTAAGCTGAAGTTGATTTGTGGCATTTCTCCATGGCAATCTCAGGCAAATCGTGTCAATCAAGAACTTGTGTGGGCAAAGCAGCATGTAAATACCTCTGATGTACCACTTATGGGG
>CABHPR010106527.1:8559-16408 GCA_902168415.1 Peromyscus melanophrys
TAAAATGAACTTCTTAAGTGTTAGCTCTCTCAGGAAGTGACGTACTCAAGAGGGGAAAACCAGTGGTCTTTCGTAGAGCGCTTGAGAACTGGCCATTGATCGCAATAAAATAAAACAAGACAGAAGAACCCTGCTGCTGAAGAGGGGTGACTTTTCCTTGGAGATCTCCTGATTCTCTGAGTCAGCAATTTGCATTTTAACACCTTTAACTGCTTTCTAGGATGGGTCAGCCCTTGCAATCACTGGAAAGAAAGTGACTCGGGCTTCAGTCTTAATAAAACCCTGAGAAACAGACATAAAAGAAGCCTGAACAGCATTGCTTCCGCAAATGGCTCCTGATGAGGCAGGCTCTATCAGTGAGGTAGCCACTCGTGGCCTTTATTTTTCTAAATGCTACATTTTCTGCTTACAGTCAAACGCTTTTTCATGCTACTTACAAAAATAAATACTTGTACTTTGCTCAGATCATAATAGCTCATTAGAGGAGGCTGATTTTGGACTTAGAATACAACCTAACACCAGAGGGCTGAGGAGGCTTCCTTGAACCTATCACATTGCAAGCTCGGGCTCTCTGGGGAAGCAAGGAACTGAGGACCAGGGATTCAACCTTCTTAATTGTGAGCCTCATTAGTGACGGTTGCTAAGCAAAACACACACCTACCTTCAGTGCATAGGAAGGAGATAAACAATACGTCACAGACTCTAATGATTCTGGTGCTCAAGACGACCTTTAATTATTATATTTTTGTTCCTATACCTTAGTCATTAATGTAGAAAAACAAATTAGTTTATTTTTGTGGACCACAGCAGATTCATAAATTGTCTTCCATTCTCTACGTGGGCATCATCTTTCATTCGGATAACCCTCAGGAAACCCTTCATTTCCCTGTATCTGTCTCCCTCATGTGCAGCTCTTGAATTCGTCACCTCAGGATGGAGGATTTGTCTTAAAAAAAACCGTGTAGTTTTATGGGATCTTTGCTCTGAAGGATTTAATCCTGTTGTTTTGTTTGCATGTCACTTAATAAAAACCTTCATGTTGCCTTCCTAGCAGCTCACTCTGATCAGGGTCTCGGGATTACTCACATGTTTGATAGAGGAAGCGGCTCTGTACAGGATGAGGTCTGAGCAAGCAGGAAGAAGGAGAGGTCGGAGGGGCTTATGGCCTAGTGTTTCTTGATTCTGCCTACTTGTCTCACTGAAATTCTCTTAACAAACAATACAGAGTCGATCACTTGGAAGTACCTTTTTAAAGACTCGTTTTATGCTTTTTTTTTTTACTCACCCCTCCACACCCCCACCCCCACTCTCTCATATGGGTGTGGACACGAGCATACACATAGACAGGGACGCTTGCCAAGGATAGGAAATGGTCCACACATTCCCCCCTCTGGGCTAGCCGCGCCAGGAAGTAGCCAGTCATGGAAGCATGCACAGAGAGTCCGGGGTGAGTTTCTGGATGGACACTTCTTCTAACAAGCAAAATGAAACCGACCAATGAAAACCGTGAGCAAAAGAAAGCTGAGAAACAAACCGATAACATGAAAGCCATGGCAGGTGAGATGGACATGAAGACCAAGCAGACCACTACAGGGCGAGGAGGAAGAGGCCTGGCCTCTCTCCACCTGAGGAAAGCTAGCCCTGCCCCATGGGGCTGAGGCAGTCTGGTCTCCTGGTGAGAGCAACTCCATGTGAATTAACATAAAGGATGGTACAAAGGAAAAAGAAGCATTGCAAATAAAAAAAAAAATACATGTAGCATGTGCCTACCATTTTCCAGATAAGAAGGGGCCGTACCTTCTGACGGGTCTAGGCGGCGGGCCCGCCTCCCGTGTTTGGAATTGTTGTGCACAAACATGTTGTCAGACACGGCCAGCACGTGGCCGTCCACGTTGACTGTTGTCGATACAACGACCTGCGGAGACGAAGTGGGTTTGAAAATGGAGTTGGCACAGGAAAGCACGGGCAGGCGCCGTGCGAGCGAGATAAAAGCCAGCTCAGAGACTGCGCTGAGGAGGCTCCACTCACTCTGGAAACTCACCACTGACTGAAGTGCATTCACAGTTTTTGTTTTGTTTTATTTGGCTAATGGGGGTGGGTTGTTTTGTTTTGTTTTGACTCAAGATTGCTTCTTTTCAAAAAAAAAAAAAACTGCTCCACTAATTAGGGTTTAATCTCTTATTATGCTAACAAGTGGATTCAATTCAGAGAAATATTCTCCTAGCCATTAGCTTCCGAAATACCCCTCTAGCCACTCATTTGAAAGCCTCTGTTTTGATTGATCTGCTCAGATATTGATTAGATAGTTTATCTAATTTAAATTAGTTCACTTGAGAATAGCCTCTCTTGAAGACCTAAGAGGGGGTATTCAATTGTCCCCCCCCCAAAAAAAGCTTCCTAAAATCAGGCTTCTGGCTGCTACCCCAGCTCTCCCTGTTCCATCAGCAGATGATCCCTGGGTCAACTGTACAATTACGTTTAATGTCTGAGAATGAAGTTCTTTGCACCTGAAAAAACCAAACTGAATTTGAATTGTGGAAGTGTTTGATTCAGTCCAGGAAGAGGAATCTTTCTCAAGTTCATAGGGGTGGGTGGCAAGGGCCCAGGAGAGGCTAAGAGCATGTCCAAGGAGAGAGGGCAAAACAGGCTTCTTGGCTGCCTCATGGGAGGAGAAAATGAAGCCACCATACAAAGAGGCCACCTTCCTGATGCCAACTGTCCTCTTCTCAGTGAGCTCACAGGAGGCACACACTTCAGCAGACCCAGGCAACAGCCAAGGGTGGCCTGGCTGTCATGTTTCTAAAACAGTTGGGTCGGTATGGCACACTGCTTTCCAGAGGACCTGGAAAAGCAAGGAGCTCAGCCTAGGCTTAATGTGGTACTGGAGCCTGGATCTGACATAAAGGATGCCTGGCCCAAGCACCCCTAGAGCCCCACATGGCCAGGTCCTGGGGCCAGCTCCTCCTGAGAACACTAGGCAGGGGAGAGGGGAGTGAAGACTGCCAGAGAAATGGGAGGTGACAAGCCAATGCCACCAAGGCCACAGCAAGCCTTGGTGAGCAGTAACCATCAGTAAGTCTCCTTCAGACATGAGAATACATCGCACCAAATGTGTTTATGACAATTTGGGAAACTGAGGCAAGGAACCCAGGGCATCAGGAGCTCTCAAAAGCCACTCAAGGATCTTTTATAAACCTGAAATGGCACTAAGAGAAAGCCTATTAATAAAATAAATAAAATAAATTGATTTTTAACTGATGAGACACAAATAAATAAATAAATAAATAAATAAATAAATAAATAAATAAATAAATAAATAGTATTTTTGCCAGGCACAGTGGTACACGCCTATAATCCTAGCACTTAGGAAGCGAAAGCAGGAAAATAGTTAAGTTTGAGGCCAGCCTGGGCTACACAGTCAGACTCTGTCTCAAAAAACCATACACGAACAAGTAAATAAAAAGTATTTTAGGTATAAAAGAGAATGCAAAGCTACACGCTTATATAAGAATATGTGTGTAAAGAACGGACTTTTAAAACCTCAAGCCCCGTAGGATCATGGTGCAGGGGCATGATATTATAGACACCCTCAGCGATTGGGGCAGTGCTCTTGAATTCTTTCCCTCTTGTGTCTGCCAGGATAACATGGTCTCAGTAACATGGGACTGTCTGAACTGAGAATATAGTCCGTACATGTTCTGAAGATCTGGCATTGTCTTGGGTGTCCCTGGTACCACAATGGTGTCACCTGTGGCCTAGCAATCTCCTTCCCCGGGGGACACAAGGGCTGCTCCTGTTTGCCAAGATCTTCCTGGGCTCCACCTGTATGTATACCCTGCCCTGAGCATTAAAAAGAACTTCCAGGAACACATGGCCTGGGTATGGTACAGACACCTGACCAGTGTCGAGGCATAGACTTGACGAGCATATGTTAAAAAGACATAGGAAAAGGTAAATATAAAAAGGTTTAAAGGCACCGTCTGTGCTCTGTCATCTATACAAAAACTAGTCACGAGGGGAAAGAGAGAAACAGACACAGTGCGCAGTTGAGAATGGGCCAGCCCTGCAAATGCACCCATCGGAAGAGATGGAAAGCATGGCACTGTATCACGCTTTCATCAAGTATGCCATGAAGTGCAGAAGTCCAGGTAAACCTTCTGAGAGGCGGGCAAGTAAAGTTACCAGAGTCACTGTGGTCTCACAATGCATGGTGAGATCAACTGTGGTGGATGATGCCATGCTCCATCATTGGTGAGACAAACAGAACCCTGCTACTCAGTCTGGTGGGACCTCCTCTGCCTAGATGGACCAATTTTGCCTGTGCCTTGTGGTCTCTTGTGTATATAAAAAAAAATGGAAGCTGGTCCAGTATTTTACAAGAGATGCTATCCCCAGCCATGAAAGCCAGTATGGATAAACAGGGATCTGCTTCCCTGAAGAGCCATGAAGGCAAAAGATGGATATCACATACTTCCCGAAGAACACACAGAACCCTACAAATACTGTGAGCTACTTGACCAACAAAGTTGACATCCCAAATAAGATTCCCTCAGTAATCTAGGATTCATGTCCATTAGGTGCTTGGTTCTTCTAATTTTATAATGAAAACCAGCTAGACAGTCTATCTCATGCATAGAGGGCTCATGACCCTGACAGAGCCTTCTGATCACCCATAAAGAAATATGGATGCTGTCAGAGCTGGTCCTTGAAGCCAACAAGCAATGCTCTCCCTTGCAGACCAAATCCTCACTGCAAATGGGCATGTGCAAGCCTAGATCCAGAACAGACCTGTAGTAGCTGGACTACTACTGGATGGAGGAAGTCAGATACCTTGGACCTTGGAGGGTAGGGAAATGTGTAGAGGCCTGTGCTAAGCAGGGGCAGACCCTTCACGAGGACGCTCTAGACACCAAGCATTCTAGAGAGTTTACATTATGGTTCTTTTCCTACTCGTCATCCCCATACACAATGACAATCAATCAGCTGGCCATTTGATCCCTAAAAATGTGCATCTTCAGCCTGGCCAAGCTTTCAGAGCTGATGTCAGGAGGCTGTGGGAAACATGATCATCTTGTCTTCCCTGTCCCTGCACAGACTCATATATCTGGCATACTGAAAACACTAGCTCATTTAAAAAGCATTTTATTTGTCTATTTTCTGAATTATTTATTTAATTTTATGTGTCTATGTATGTGCCTGAGTCTAGTAGATGGACCCCACAGGAGCAGATGCCCTTGGAGGGCAGAAGAGGTGTCAAATCCCCTGGAACTGGAGTTAGAGATGGTTGTGAACCTCTAGGTGGATACTGAGAACCGAACCCAAGAGCAGAAAACATTCTTAACCACCGAGCCATCTCTCCAGCAGCCAGCGCCTCATTGGCCTATTTTTATCAAACAAATCAAGTTCCATGTGTTGCTAGCCTTGGGGAATGAAAGAGCTTTCCGAACAACGGAGAACTCTGAAAGTTGGGCAGAACAGGCAGGTGAAACAATGGGGCATCGCCGCCACGCGAGGGGGGGGGGGCTGCATACCTGGAACCTCCGCATGTCCCGAGGGTTGCCTGCATTCTTCAGGCAGTTCTGATTGCACTTGAGGAAGAACTTTAGAAAGAATCTACAAAGACACAAAGAAAGGATCGTTAGAGTCAGCCCACAAGAGACAACCTTAAAAAAAAAAAAAAAAAGACTTGCACAAAAGTAACAGAAGAGGCTCCACAACTGTGCTGGCGGCCCTGTAGGGGGCGATGCTGAGTGCAGCCGTGGGATTGGCAGACAGAGGCTCCTGGCCTCTGTTCTGAGTGGCACGACAGATTCCCAAGGTTTATAATAACTGTGTCTTTCCAAGGGATCTCATCTTACAAGGATCTTTGCATTAACTATTAGCCTTTAGAGAGACACCCGCTCCAGACAGAGACACCTGCGTCAGCCAATGAAGATGCAGAATGTCTAGTAAAATCTGAATTTTGGATAAGCAACGATTGACTTTTAGCATAGGGGTGTCTTAAGGTGAATCTATGTAAAAATATCAAAGTTGAAATTCTATTGACTGTGCTACATTTATCTGGAAACCCCAATTTCCAGCGTTTATCTTGCTAAAGCAAATACACTATCAAAGACCAAGTTTTAAAGTCACAGTAGGGGTGTGGGAGCACTCAAAATGCATTATATACAAGTATAAAATAGTCAAAGAATAAACTTAATAAAAAAAAAAAAGAAAATAGTTACAATAGGCTTAACCTTCAAGAAAGGAACGGGTGTGGGGCTACCATGATTTCTGTGGATGATCTCAGTGTTTTTAAGGGACTAGCTGGTGGTTTGGGGTGTTTTCACACACAGTCTTGCTCAGACAGAGTACAGGAGCAACAGGCCCCAGCCCTGGTAGGAGTGAAGAGGTCAAACATGGAAACCAGCTTCACCTCCCATCGGACCTGGCCTTGTATGCAGCAGGAAGAGTCAGGAGTCCTGACTGTGTGTGGAGAGGCTTTGACGAAAACATAATCATCTAGCCTTCCGCATTCCTGCACAAATAGATGTGCTGCCTTAGTATGAACAGGTGAACACTAGACAGCCTGGATGCGAGACACCAGCTCACAGATCTTGTCGCTACGCTATCCCTGTCTCTACTTGCAAAGGCCACATCCATAGTGAGTGGAAGGTGGATTCCCCGCCAATACATCGCCACTGTGGCTAAGAGCTTGTGCAGCAAGGCTACATAAAATACCTACTCGCTTTTCTCCCCAAACGTCGCCTGTCTTATTTGGAAGTGATTGATTTTTTTTTATGGTACTTTATAAAATTTCCTGGAATTCGGTTCTTCGTTAGCGATTACAATATGAGAAAATAAAAGACTCCATGGAGTAGGACTTGTTTGTCTTCCCAGCACATCCTGGAAGACCCAAGGAGGGTAGAAGAGGATCCCTTTGATGAGGCTAAGAATGGTGGCCATTCAATTAAATTTTCTTACATACCATGAGTCCTTGCTACTTTGGGCCAGAATTTACATCTTTTATTAACTCACCTCACCTATACACTTAGCTCACAATGCCTCTTAACACCATCTGCCATCAGCTAGAGCAAGTCACTTGATATTCCACCCACCAATTTTTCCTAACAACCACTGTGCAATTAAACTCCACACGTTCTGCAGCGAGGTAAATTAGACGCACCTGCGGCCACACTGCATTTGAACTGCATCAGAAAGGGCCTAACAAGGTGAGGGCGCCACAAAGTTATCGTCCTGTCAGGCAATTAGGTTTTCACTTCAGGGACAGCCACACGGTGCAATTATGCCCCACATTACCACCCGGCTAATCTTCTGAGCAGGCGCCAGCGAGAAGCTGCTCATCCGCAAAGGTACCTACGAGGAGCTGGTGTCTGTCGGGGGCTTTTTTTTTTTTTTTTTTTTTTTTTTTTGTAAAATGAAAGATGTCTCCCCCTCCTGAGAAGGTTGTTCTAAATTCCTCGATGTCTGTTTAGCCAGCTTGGCCCTCTTACCTCCAAGATAGCAAAGTGGGTTTTAAAGAGATCCTAAGCAGCCCTGAGCCTTCTGGGACTTTAACTATCATCAGTTTAGAAACCAGAAGAGCAAAACTGGGTGCTGGATGCCACAAGCACACTGAGCCCTGTGGGGGGTAGCTGGGAGCAGAAGCGGGCACAGACATCATGCACACATGTTCATGCTTGCTCGCTCTCTTGCAGGTGGCAATCACAGCTCTTCTGTGCAGAGCGTGTGATGGCAGTGGCCGTGGGTACGTGAGACAGGTCTACTGGGAACAAACCCTATGCAGAACAGGATCCTTTCCACGCTCCCAGGCTCCAGTGACACAAAGTACACCCCAAGCCGGTCCCAC
>CABHPR010106528.1:0-19052 GCA_902168415.1 Peromyscus melanophrys
AATCTTTCTCTGTCTTTTTCTTGTAAGGGTATTGAAAAGAAACAGTCTTTTAAATCAATAACTATGAGAGGCCATCCTTTTGGTAACAGAGTAGGCAAAGGAATTCCAGATTGTAGAGAGCCCATTGGCTGAATTACTTTGTTAATTGCTCTAAGGTCTGTTACCATTCTCCATTTACCTGATTTCTTTTTGATAACAAATACAGGAGAATTCCAAGGGCTGGTTGATTTTTCAATATGCTGAGCATTTAACTGCTCTTCTACCAGCTCTTCTAAAGCCTGGAGTTTCTCTGTTGTTAAAGGCCATTGCTGAACCCATACAGGCTTGTCTGTTGACCATTTTAAAGGTATAGCTGTTGGTGTTTTTGGAAGATTATCAGTTGTTGTGCCCTGTTTTTTTATAACATGGATGGCTGGTGACCAGTCATTAGAATAATATCTTCTACTATTTCTCTCAGAAACATGTACTAGTTTATGATTTGTTTCTGAGATTGGAGGGATATTTATCTGAGTATTCCATTGTTGTAACAAGTCTCGACCCCACAGATTCATGGCTATGTTAGCTACATATGGTTTTAATTTTGCTCTCTGTCCTTCTGGACCTATACATTCTAGCCATCTTGCACTCTGTTTCACTCGAGATATTGTCCCAATTCCTAACAGTTGAATGTTTACCTCTTGAAGAGGCCAAGTTGGATGCCAAAATTCTGGTGCAATTATGGTAATGTCCGCACCTGTGTCTACCAAACCAGACAACAAAACACCATTTATTTTTATTGTCAGTTTTGGTCTTTGTTCATTAATAGAAGTTTGCCAAAAAATTTTCTTTATGTTTTTTCCTGAATTTCCTATTCTATCTGTTTCATCATCCTGACCAACATGATTTATTCCAATAGGCATTTGGTTATTTAATCGCTTAGAGCAGGGATTTCCTCTACAATTGCTGGAAAGGTTTGAATTGGATTTACTGTGGGGGCCTGCCTGAGGCCCCTCTGGGAGTTTCCCGAAGCCCTAGGCAAAGGATTACCCTGTTTGTCCCTTGTTGATCTACACTCGTTTGTCCAGTGTTTTCCCTTACCACACCTTCTGCATACTCCAGAAGGAAGGGGCATTCTGTTGCTAGTGTTCTTTGAAGGAACATTCTTTCTAGAAATGACCTGTTTACAGTCCCTTTTTAAATGTCCTTGCTTTCCACATCCAAAACATCTAACATTTCTCAAACCCTTTGACATTGCTTCTCCTACCCACATATCATCCTGATCATGAGCCTCAACATTAACTGTATCTCTAATCCAATCTTCCAAAGGTGCAGATCTTGCCTTTAATGGCCTGATTATTCTTTTGCATGCTGCATTTGCGTTCTCAAAGGCCAAAGATTCAATTATTATCTGACTAGCCTCTAAATTCGGAACCATTCTCTGTACTGCTGAAGTTAATCTTTGTAAAAAGTCTGTGAAAGATTCTTTTGGGCCCTGTATAACCTTTGTGAATGATTGAGTTTTTTTTCCTGGTTCCTCAACTCTGTCCCATGCATTTAAGGCTGCGGTTCGACATAGAACTAGGATTTGGACATCATATAAACATTGTTCTTGTACTGAAGCATACTGGCCTTCTCCAATAATCTGATCCTGGCAGACTTGTATTCCATTATCCCTCCATTGTCTTTCTAAATTTCTAGCCTCGTTGCTGAACCACATTTTCCACTGAAGATTTTGTCCAGGCTCAAGAACAGCCTGTGCTAGATCCCGCCAATCCTTTGGTAAAATCCTATTACAAGTTGACCAGGTGTTTAACATTTGTTTTACATATGGAGAATGCATGCCATAAGATGCTATTGCCTCCTTAAATCTTCGTAAGTCTAACATTTCAATTGGAATCCAAACATTTTGTTCATTCTCTTCACCAGGTAGCTGCTCTATGGTTACCGGATAAATTAAAGGTGATTGTGTGAAAACAGGTTTTCTTTCTGTAACCTTATGATTCAATTTTGAAACAACTTCACTGTTAATTTCGTCTGTCTGAATTTGAATTTCTCTATAATTCATTTTTACAGGTTTAACAGGTATTTCTGAGACTGTTATCCTGGCACTTAAATTGACTATCTTTTTAAATTGTACAATGAGGATAAGAAAAGTAATAAGCTGAATAATTCGATCAATATTAATATTCTCATATAGTTGTTCCATTGTCAGAGTGCCTAAAATTTCAAACAAAGCCCAATTTTCTTCCACTGTACACATAAAGCCCATTTTTTTTTATGTAGAAAAAAATTCTCTTTTAAATAGATATGTTAATTGACTTACCAAGTCTTCATAGAACAGTAGAAATTCGAGGGAATTTCAAAACAGTCACCTGGTGTTCGAGGTGTGAATCCAGAGAAAGAGAGAGAGCAAAACGAGGGAATTTCAAAACAGTCACCTGGTGTTCGAGGTGTGAATCCAGAGAAAGAGAGAGAGCAAAAAAGCGTAGCCGCTTGACCCAAGTCAAGCCTTAGCTTTACAGGCAGGGGTCCTGTTCAGCAGGGCAGGCCTGAGTTGTTTGTAACACTAGCTTTAAGCAAGTAGCAACAGCTGCGGCTCAGTCAGACCTAGGCCCGAGCTAGGGAGCCGGGCCACTCAGGCCGGAACCCGGACCTGCGGCCAAGCAAGCCAAGCGGTTTTTAATGGATTCTTGTCACGTTGGGCGCCAAATGTAGATGTAACCAACCGTCTTATAAATAAGAAACACAGAACCAATGCAAAGAAGAAAGCCAAGAGGTCAGAGCTAAGAGCTAAAACCTTACCCTTCCTCCTGCAGTGATCCTACCTCTCCGAAGGAGCCGCTACTTCCTGTGTTAAAGTCTTTATATAGTCTCTGTTCTGCCTTCTCATTGGTTGTAAACCCAACCACAGGACTGCCTCATCACGGCCTGTTTGTATAGACCTCCAGGTGTTCTATGGTTGGTATTGAGATTAAAGGCATGTGTATCCAATGCTGACTGTATCCCTGAACACACAGAGACTTACCTAGCTTTGTCTACCAAGTGCTGTGATCACAAGCGTATACCACCACTGCCCTGCTTTCCTATGGCTTGCTAATAGCTCTGACCCCCAGGCAACTTTATTTATTAACATACAATTAACATTTTGGTACAAAAGAAAAATATCACCATAAGCTCTTACTCTTATAGGGTTACCTCATTAGATACAATCAGATGTTTTCTAAGCCTATCCATTTACCTACAAAATTCATGATCTCAGTTTTCTTTACAGTTGAGTAGAATTACATTATGTATATGTATCACCTTTTCCTTATCCATTCATTGGTTGGATGACATTTAGAGTTTTTACATTTCTTACCTACTGTGAACAGAACAACAATAAACATGGTTGAGAAAGTGTCTATGAAATAGGATAATGAGTCTTTTGGGCTTATGACAAGGAGTGGTATAGCTGGTTCAAAAGGTATATTTATTTTTAGTGTTTTGAGAATTCTCCATACTGATTTCCATAGTGGCTATACCAGTTTACAATTCCACCCACATTAAATGAGGATTTGCTTTTGCCATATCCCCTGCAGCATTTACTGTCAGTTTTTTTGTTGATATTTGTCATCATTCTGACTAGGGTAAGATGAAACTCAGAGTAGATCCCAGGCCCGTTTTTAAAACGAGTCATTTTTTTTCACTCTTTGTTTTATAACTTCTTTATATATTTTAGATATCAATCTTCTGTAAGATGTTCAGCTGGCAAAGATTCTCTTCCATTCTGTGTGCTTTCTTCTCACCCAAATAATTGTTTCTTTATCTGTGCAGAGCTTTTTAGTTTTGTGATGTTCCACTTGTCAATTGTTGGCCTTAATTCTTGAGGAAATGGAGTCCCATTCAGAAAGTCCTTTCCTACACCTATCTCATGCAAGGCACTGCCAATATTTTTCTCTAGCAGTTTCAGGTTTCACATTTAGGTCTCTAATCTATTTGTAGTTAGTTTTTATGCAAATTGACAGAGATGATTCTAATTCCTTTCTTCAGCATGTAGACATCCAGTTTTCCCAGCACCATTTGTTGAAGATGTTTTCTTTTCTATAGCTCATGTTTTTGGCACCTTTGTCAACTATTAAGTTGCTAAAGTTACATGTACTCATGTTTGTGACTTTGATTTTGTTCCTTTTGTATTTTTACGCCAATACCATATTGTTTTTATTAATATTGTTCTATAATATAGCTTAAGATATGTAACGGAAATTCCTGTAGCACTGTGCTTTTAGTTCAGGATTGTTTTGGCTATCTTGGATCTTTTGTGGTTTCATATGAATTTTAGGGTAATTTTTCTATGTCTGTGAAGAATGAGATAAGGTTTTTATTGTGATTATACTGAATCTATAAATAGATTTTGGTAAAATGGTCATTTTCACAATGTTGATTGTACCAATCCATGAATATAGAATGTCTTCCCATTTTCTACTGTCTTTCTTCAGAGGTTCAAAGATTTTGTTCATTTCCTGTGTTGGTCACTGTAGATGTAACCATCTTATTAAATAAGAAACACAAAGCCAATTACAGAGTTAAAAGCCCAAGAGGTCAGAGCAGCAGCTGAGAGCTGAGACTTAAAACTGCCTTTCTTACCCTTCGCTGTCGTCCTTCCCCTCAGAAAGAGACCTACTTCCTGTGTGTCTGTCTTTTTGTTGACTTTCTGTTCTGCCTTCTCATTGGTTGTAAACCCAACCACATGACCTCCTCGTCACTGCCTGTCTATACAGACCTCCAGGTCTTCTATGGTTGGTATTGAGATTAAAGGCATGTGTCTCCAATGCTGGCTGTATCCTTGAACACACAGAGATCTGCATAGCTCTGCCTCCCAAGTGCTGGGATTAAAGGCGTGCGCCACCACTGTCTGGCTTCTGCTATGGCTTGCTATTAGCTCTGACCCCCAGGCAACTTTATTTATTAACATACAAATAAAATCACATTTCAGTACAAATAAAATATCACCATAGGTCACCAGGAAGTGAGAGTGACATTTTGAAAAGATTAGGAGATATGACCTTGCTGGAGGAATTGTGTCATTGGAGGTAGGCTTTGAGGTTTCAAAAAGTCCATTCCAAGCCCAGCATCTCTCTTGTGCTGCTGCCTTCAGATCCAAATGTGGAACTCTTAGCTATCATGTCTGTCTGTGTGCAGCCATGTTCCTCACCATGAAGATAATGGACTAAGCCTCTGAAACTACTAGCAAGCCCCAGTTAAATGGGGCTTGTAAGGGTTGTCATGGTTATGGTATCTTTTCACAACAATAGAACACTGACTAAGACAGGAGTTTTCTCCAGGGAGCAGGGTATTTCTGTGACAGGATTGACCATGCTTTGTTGGTAGAAAATGTACTTTGGATTAGGAAAGCAGTTAAATGCTTTAAGCTGGATTTAATGGGCCATATTAGTAGGAGGATGGAAGACAGTGGTGGTGAGATCAGTGTAGATATGGTGTCTCTGTACAAGATGTTTCAGAGGAGAAGAATATTAGTAAATGGCCGAGGGGGACATTCTTGTGATATTTTGGCAAAGAATGTAGCAGCTTTCTGCTTTTGTCAAAAAATCTGCTGAAGCTAAACTGAAGAATTTTGTATTAATTGGCAGAGGAGATTTCAAGACATCCCAGTATTGACTCTGTCATGTGGTTAATAGTGGTCATTATTATTCAGATCTATAATGAAATGGAGCAATCTGGACAGAGAAAAATACAAAATGTACAATTTGAAGAGAAAAAGAGGACCAATAAGTATAACAGAGCTAAATCCCATGTTCAAGGAGATAAAAAGTTTAAAGAAAAGACTGATGCTAAATAGAATAAAGGGAGTAGTGACCTCAGGGCAAGACCCCACCCAGCTAAGCTTCCAACCCATTTAAAGGAATTAAAGGAAAGCATGAACAGTGAAAGACATGATAAACAACAGAAAGCTGATGCAGATAGAATTGAACAAGTGGGGCATGTTCCAGCCCCAACAATCAGCAGAACTTGGCAATTTCATCCATGTGGTTCTGGCTTTAGTCATAAAAGAAAAGGGCTGTGGAATCTCCCTTTGTGGCTATAAGGAAAGCTGCTGATGACAGGTGTGTATTAGGAGTGTCCCTGCATGGAGGCTCAGAGAAGCCATTGTGTGAGGCTGTGAAGGTGAAACCTGGATTGCCATGGGAGCCACTCCACAAGATGGTGGAGACACCAGCCATGGGATGCCTTCAAAGGAAAGCTGCAGACTAAGTGTAGAACCACCCCAAGAGAGATAATTGTGCTGCAGCCAACAAAGAAGTTGGAGAGCTGAAGAGTGCTTTGACATCAAATATAGAGACAAGGAGTTTGGAGTTTACTTAGCTGGTTTTTGGTCTCACATTGGTCCAGTATTTCCTCACAATACTCTCTTTCCTCCCTTTTGGAATGATAATGTGTATTCTGTGCCATTGTATGTTAGAAGTATGTGATCTGCCTTTGATTTTGGTCTTACAGGAATTACATAATCATTAAGAGATTGCCTTGAGTCTCAAAAGAGACTTTTAACTTTGAAATTTTAAAGAGTATTGAGACTGTGATAAACTATAGGGACTTTTGAAGTTGGATTGAATGTATTTAGCATTATAATATGACTCTAAGCCCATGGGGGCCAGGGAGTGGAATGTGTTGATTTAAATGAGAATGGCCAACATAGGTTTATAGATTACACTACTGGGTCACTAGGGAATGGCAGTATTTGAAAGGATTAGGAGGTATGATGTTGTTGGAGGAAGTGTGTCACTGAGGTTGGGCTTTGGGGTTTCAAAAAACCCATTTCAAACCCAGTGTCTTTTGTGCTGCTGCCTTTAGATCCAGATGTAGAATTCTCAGCCACCATGTCTGCCTGTGTGCAGCCATGTTCCCTGCCATGAGGATAATGGAGTAAACCTCTGTAACTTTAAGCAAGCCCCAATTAAATGCTTTCTTTTATATAGTTGCCATGGTCACAATGTCTTTTCACAGCAATAGAACACCAACTAAGACACTTCAATCTAAGAATATTGAAAATTATCTTCAGTGCAAATTTCAGTGGCAAAGAATAAATGAGTAAAATGTGCATGAGTAAAACCCAGCAATGATTCATAGATTATCTCTAAACAGTGGGTTTTTTATACTCTACTTTTCTCTAATGACATACATTTCTTTTTGAGTGATATCATGCCACAAATGTCTGTTCTGATACCAGTAATTTCTCTAAGATTCTAGAACAGAATGTACTTTGAAAAATAACTATTATTTATTTTGTGCTAGCTATGAAATTTGTATTGAAGATAGTTTTCAATATTCTTAATGGTTTTTAGGAAATCATAGTGCAGAGAATTTCAATGAGAAGAAAACATCAAGAAACAGATTTGCAGTGTTGCTTTGGACTTCACTTGAATTATATTCTGTGTTGCAGAGTGAAGTGGATTATTACAGAAGGTGAGTCTACTGATTAAGATAAAAATCTTACAAACATTAAAACCTTAACATTTCATCAATTCTGGAGATTCCTACTCAAATGTTTAACAATGATGGTCCAACAAATGCTTTCTTGAGTTTCTTTCCCTTCAACACACAGACACACAGACACACAGACAGACACACAGACACAGACACAGACACAGACACAGACACAGACACAGACACAGACACACACACACACACACACACACACAGAGTACACAGTGAGAAACAGCAGTGTTCAGGCCAGAAAGAGAGCCTTCTCCCTGTAAGCACCCTGATCTCAAGCTCTGAAGCTATCAGAACAATGAGGACATAAATTTCTATGTTGAAGCTGCTCACAAGCCTGGGGTATTTTGCTATGGCAGTCTGTGCCGAGTAATGAGTAAACAAATCTAATCACATTTCCTATCACTTCCCTTGTTAGATAGCAGTTTCATTTGATGCCAACTGTGGACTTAACTTATTAATGCAGAAGATTTAGGAGTCATTTACAGGTAGTCCATTCTGATTATTGGCATTTTCTATCAATTTCTGTTGGGTGTATTACTACTACCATAGGGCGCTCAAACGGCAACTCATTAAACCACTTACTAAATAGAATCTATCTGCAAAGTACGAAAATAGGCAAGTCCTTTTAAAATGAGAGATTCCTTTACTAGGAAATGATTTAGTATAGTGGATGGCTACTAGGTTTTGCATGGCTTGAACAGAACTGAATCAAAGATGAAAACAATTTTTCAATAAATGATGGTTACTTTATTTTTGACTACTTAAGATCTAAGTTAACAGAAGGCCTTTTAAGGTATCTGTATTTATTAGTTGTGTAGTTATTTTTTTTTAATGAGCATCTTAATAAAGACTGGTCTCATGAAAATTCCTTAATTTCCCCCAAGTTACAATACAAAATCATTAGGTAAATTTTCTGTATGTTATTTTGAGTTTCATTCTCCTAAAGAGATTTGCCTCCTTTTTCTAATGAAGAAAACTACCTTACATGGCTTACCTGGTATTGAATATCAAGAAGTATATTCTAAGTGTGGGCAAGCCTTGCTAACTCAGATTCCTGGGACTAGGAGTTCATTTGAACCAGTCTCTTGATCTTCTTTTTGATCCTTCTTGTTGAAGGTGCTTTTCACTGAGTCCTGCTTGACTAGCTATAGATGATCAAAGTCCATGCCATAGTTTTGGCCAGAGAAGAGGAGAAAAGGATGGGTTTGGGTGGTGGAGATACTGCCTAATGCAGGGATATCTTGCCCATATCTCATTTTAACATCACATCCCATTAGAGGCCTTCACTGACTCCTGAAAAATAGAGATTTGAGACAGAAATTTCTCCTTTCCATCTGGGATGTGCTGTGGATATCACTCTGTATCAATAAAGCACTGATTGGCCAGTAGCCAGACAGGAAGTATAGGCGGGACTAACAGAGAAGGGAGGAGCGGGAACAGGAAGGTGAAAGGAGAGAGACTGCCTGGAGCCGCGGCCAGAACAAGGAAGATGTAAAGTACTGGTAAGCCACGAGCCACGTGGCAAAGTAGAGATTAATAGAAATGGGCTAAATATGAGTAAGAGCTAGACAATGATAGGCCTGAGCTAATGGCCAAGCAGTTTAAATAATGTAAGCGTCTGTGTGTTTATTTTGTAAGTGGTTTCTGGGACTGGCAGGACTTGGGAGCTGGCGGGACTTGGGAGCTTGAGAGAAATTTTCCAGCAACAAATGGCGCCAGAACGTGGGGCAGGAATTTCCACTTAAAACCTGAGAAAGCATAAAAAGAAGATTGTAAAACAGAGCTAAAACAGCTTCCTAGTTGTCTCTTTCAAGTTAGCCGCAGCCTGCCGGCTTGAGCTACTGTATGGCGGGTTCCTGGCGTCCGTGTTTGACCTGCAGTATGGCGGGAATGAGACGTCTGCCAGCAGCACATTACACTGTATGGTACATTTAGTCTTTAATAGTATTTTTAAAAAAAGACATTTCTGGGCTACACGCTGCTTTGATAAAACCATAGACCCACTATTTCTGAGAGTTGATCGCTCCCAGAACTGATGAAAAACGTACCACCGCCATGTTGGGAAGCTAAAATGGGCGGAGCCAGCTGCCACAGCGTCGTCTCAGGCTTAGAAGGCTGCAGTTTAAACCGATAGGTTCACAGTAAGACTGATTCAGATGGAATAGTTTACAATGTATGTAAAAATGTACGTAGGCTTAAAAGAAAAAAAATACATTTATATAAACAAATAGATAGTTTTTAAAAATAAAGTCTTTAAAATAAGCCACATAAAGATGGCTATCACACAGAAAATTTGGATTATGCTCTCTTTCATATTTGTAACTGAAGAAAAACATTTGATTTTAAAAGCTGTTAAATTATGCCAAAATATAAATTTTAGAGGTACCTTGACTTCAAAATTTGGATATAAGGATATGTTGCTTTGGAAAAGAGGTTCTGCTTTTGTTTCCACAGAAAGCCAGAGGCTATGGATTTGTTCCAGATTAAAATACATCAGGTTTGACCAGCCAAGACCCCCTGAAAGGTCTCCAATGACACCATGGCCCAGATGATCCAACATCCAGAACCGTCGCAAGGCAACTGGCTCAGACGATACACCCTCATGAATTACTCCATAATCCTAATATGTTCTTTATGTCCCCATAAGATACAGCGCCCCCCTCCAGCAGGAAGAAGTAAGAGAATCTACGCCCAAATTCCCAAACATACCAGTCTGGCTTCGGAGATGGAATGGGCTCACTCCCTCTCTAAACCCAGACATATTCCTAAAATAAAAGGTTAAAAGATTCTTTTGTCCCATATCAGAAGAGCCCTCTGGTATGGGACAGAGAAAAACCAATATTTTTATTTAAAACAGGTTAATTATAAATACAATCTCTTTCTAAAAAAGAAAAGGGGATATGATATAGATATATAGGATATACAGATGACAGGATAAAAGGGTAGATTAATGAATATACTTTTAAAGAACAACAACTTGTTTAAAATGTTTTACATTGTTATAAATTTTAGCTTATTGATACAAACTTAAAGTTGATTTTGTTATACTGTGTGTATATTTCTACTTTTGTTTGAGGTATTATGTTTATGTAACTCATTTAAAATTGTAATGGATAATTAAGAAATAGATTAATAATTAGTCATCTATGATAATCATATTTGCAGCCATGTTAGTTAAGTCTTCTAGATATACATAGATATATTTCAGATAGATAGGTAATCTTCAAATACTTCAAAGACCTACAGAATATGGCATTTAAAATGTTTTAAAAATTTAGACGTTCTAGACAGTGAGACTTGTCTGCTCCTGGCAACACTGGATTTATTTCAGAGGAGAATGGGCATCGAAGACACTCCATATAGAATTTATCTTCACCTTGGCAAAAATAGCCATTTGGGCAAGAAACTGTTCTTGCCTGGACTGCTTGATCGACGGGACATGCAGGACCCCTAGGAAGGTGACCACTGAACTTTGCTTGACAAAATGGTCCTTCAGGTTCCTGCTTTGCAGAGGAAACTGCCAGACATTCTACAGGACACACACACAAAAAAATGACTGAGATACTCTAGGCCTGTGAGCTGAAAACAGATGCCCCAACTTTACAAGAGAACTTTGAATGACTGTCCAGGCTGTCAGCTGTCTCTTGTCTACCCTGCAAGATTCCCGAAAGTTGCTTGCTTCCTTCTCCCATTTCTCAGGTAGTATTATATCCTTCTGAGGTCTTTGATGTGGTTAAAGACTAGATAGTTGTAATTTCCTTAGTTGTGATAAAAGATAAGTTAGATATAAAACCTTAAACTCACAAATATAAGATATATAGGATATCTTCTTTAATATTGTAACTATAATTCTTGCTCGATAATTGTTTTGTTATATGTAATTTTACTATGTTAAAGTTAAAACCTTCCTTTTTGAAAAAGAAAAAAAAGGGGAAGTGCTGTGGATATCACTCTGTATCAATAAAGCACTGATTGGCCGGTAGCCAGACAGGAAGTATAGGCGGGACTAACAGAGAAGGGAGGAGAGGGAACAGGAAGGTGAAAGGAGAGAGACTGCCTGGAGCCGCGGCCAGAACAAGGAAGATGTAAAGTACCGGTAAGCCACGAGCCACGTGGCAAAGTAGAGATTAATAGAAATGGGCTAAATATGAGTAAGAGCTAGACAATGATAGGCCTGAGCTAATGGCCAAGCAGTTTAAATAATGTAAGCGTCTGTGTGTTTATTTTGTAAGTGGTTTCTGGGACTGGCGGGACTTGGGAGCTGGCGGGACTTGGGAGCTTGAGAGAAATTTTCCAGCAACAGGGATGGCCTCAAACAAATCTATTTCTTTCTACTAATTGATGTCTGCCAGTTTTTTGTTACAATACCAATCACTGTGTGCTTCAGACCCTGGAAACAACAGTCACCATGTTAATCAGGAATCTAAGCTGGAATGCTATTTTAACTGGACAAAATGCAATATAAAAAATACACCTAAAGATGTTTGCAATTAGCTGAAAGATTATATTATTTTTGGTTTCTAAATACTCGCTACTCTAGAAAATTGATAAGAAACTATCAAATTCTGAAGATTCTAAATAACCTGACATTTATTTATTCCCCCATATTGTTAACGTCTATAGTCTGCATCCACCACTGTGATCAGATTGATGACAAAGTGATGCAAATTCAAGAGCATAAGTCCCATGATGCAACTGTAGCTCCTCCGTGCTTTGCACTGTATTTATCACTATAAAAATGCACAGGGCAAACCTGAAAGTTTCATTACTCAAGAGTATGAGGTATGAATTATATACTATAGAAGTGCCTTTGAGCAAACCAAAGCTCTTTAAAAAAAAATCAAACAATAACATCTATATAGTACCTCAGGAGAAAAAAACAAAACATTTTCCCACCAGAATCTTTATTCTCCAGCCCCCCTCAACCCTTACTTACTGACATTGTGCCAAACTAGAAAATGACTGCAGGAAAACAAGCATGCAGATAAAAAAAATAAAATATTTAGATAATTGCCAAGTTCTCTCCAAGTCTCCAGATGTTTGGCATTCTGCAAAGAAATTATCACATGACTGGATTTTCAACTTTATATCTGTATATTGTACTACTAGATAATTCCTCTTATCTGTTTTTATGAAACATTAATTTCCTGTCATGATTCATAGTAAAAAATTTAAAACAACATCAATGAAGCTAACTTGTTGTCTTTCACATATTAGTCAAGTCAATTTGGGAACTTTTTAGATTTTTTGTTGTTGTTGTTTTTCTTTTTTGAGGCAGGGTTTCCTCTGTATGGCCCTGGCTGTCTTAGAACTCACTCTGTATACCAGGCTGACCTCAAACTTAGAGATCCATCTGCTTCTGCCTCCCAAGTGCTGGGACTAAAAGTGTGAGCTACCACTGACTGGATTTATTTAGATTTTTTATGACTACACATTTAATACTCTGTGGTGGTATTGTGTTCCCCAAAATCTTGTGCACCCTAATAAACTTATCTGGGGTCAGAGAACAGAAAAGCCACTAGATACTTAGGCTAGAAAATGTTGGCACTTATGCCTTTAATCCTAGCATTCTAGAGGCAGAAATCCATGTGTTCAAGGATACAGCCAAGCATGGTGACTCACGCCTTTAATCCCAGAAAGCAAGCCTTTAATCCCAGGGAGTGATGGCAGATATCAGAAAGGTATATAAGGCGTGAAGACCAGGAACTAGAAGCATTTGGCTGGTTAAGCACTTGGCTGGTTAAGCCTTTAGGTTTTGAGCAGCACAGTTCAGCTGAGAGCCATTCGGATATGAGGACACAGAGGCTTCCAGTCTGAGGAAACAAGATCAGCTGAGAAGTTGGCCAAGTGAGGTAGCTGTGGCTTGTTCTGTCTCTCTGATCTTCCAGTGTTCACCCCAATACCTGGCCTCTGGTTTGATTTTATTAATAAGAACTGTTAAGATTCCTGTTACAATACTCTTTTGTCTTTTTACAGCCATGTAAAATATGAAGAATAGTATTAGTTTTGCTTATTGGGCAATTTAAAATTGAGCAATGCATTTATTTTACCAATTTTTATTCATGGAGTTTTGACATCAGGATACTCACAACAGTCAAATGGGTTGTCAGAATTACTAGATGGGGTAGATCATCCTAGAGTCTAGTGCAGAGGGAACAAAGTCTAATGCACTGAGGACTAAGGTAGAAAACATTAAAGAGTTAAGTGGATGGTGCTAAGAATTCCTTGGGAAAGTCTGCAAATGGACTCTACCACTTACCAAATGTATGCAAACCTTTAGAAAGGATAAAAGGTTAGAGATTCTCAGTTAGACAGGAGAAATGTTGCTAGAGTTTTCCTGCCTGGTCCACAGTCAGGACAAATCTCTCTCACCTGCCAGACCTGGTTCCACAGCTGCTCAGACCCAACCAAGTAAACACAGAGACTTATATTGCTTACAAACTGTATGGCCGAGGCAGGCTTCTTACTAACTGTTCTTAAAGCTTAAATTAATCCATTTCCATAAATCTATACCTTGCCACGTGGCTCGTGGCTTACCGGAAACTTCACATGCTGCTTGTCCTGGCTGGCAGTGACTCCTTCTGCCTTCCTGTTCTTTCTTTTCTCCTCTCTGTTAGTCCCGCCTATACTTCCTGTCTAGCCACTGGCCAATCAGTGTTTTATTTATTGACCAATAAGCAACACATTTGCCATACAGACCATCCCACAGCACTAATGTGTTGAAATATGTCTTGTCACATGGTGACTATACCTAGTATCATATATTATTCTTGCAAAGTGGTAAGAAAATGGAAGTAAAATATTTTTATAAACAATAACACCTGGTAAAAGTAATATGTAGGCTAAATAGGTAGACTTAGTCACTTCAAAATATTCTGGTGTACTTAGTCAACACAATTTCATGTCAGTTTTTTAAAAAACTAGCTTAAAACTTATAAAAGGACAGTAAGAACTTTAAAAAACATGCTTTTAATGTGATTTTTGCTCAAGAACCATCCAATTTCAAATCTCTGGCTTTATTTTCTGTCTTTTTTTTTAAAGGACTGAATTTCAGTTTACAAAACTAGAGTGCAGTCTACATAAAAACAGAATCTACTTATTCTGATTCCTGATCTATTATTTATGCACTTCCATAATTTTCTTTATGCTATTTATAGTAGGTGTCTAAATTCCCCAGATTCTTTAATAGAATGATGGGGCTGTCAGCATTGTGAGCATAGGCATTGATTCCAATAATCCAACTTTTTCAAAAAAAAAGAAACTACTACATTACTTTGGGTATGAGGTTATTGCAGTGATGGGCTTTGGTGTTTGGATCCATTTAAAAGTTATGTCCTGTGGCAATAGGACATTGAGTCCTTTAACCTCTCTGACTCTCTGTAGAAGCCAAGAACATATTCAGAAGATGATTGTGAGGAGCGAGTGCCATGCCCATAAAGCACTTAGTTCAATGTAAACATAATGCCAGATAAGCACTGGACGTTGTTTATTAGGGTTATGTACAGACTGTTAGGGAAGAACTGTTGTTTTAGGAATTGGTTACCTGTACATTTATTAGTCTCTAATTTTCAGATAGAGAAATAGACTAATTTACCCACATATTCATTTAACAAATGTTTAGACAAGATTTAATATGTGACAGGCATTGCAAGTTTATAATGTAAGAAAAAATACAAAGTCCATATCATCAGGAAGCATGCAACTTAAAGGAAGAAATAAGATCAATTTATGGAGAGAGGAGGAAATAAAGAAGGGAAGCTAGGCAGAAGAAAAAAGAAGAAAAAGAAACACAAGAGAGTAAAAACAAGACTCATGTGGTGACTCATGTTTAGGACAAGAGTTCAAGAATCATATAGTGTCTTGTGTGGGTGTATCTTAGAATACTGTCATGGATTTCAAAGACTCTTAGAACTGTTTTTTGGCTTTTAGCTAAGGTCAAGTATAAAGGAACCCTGGAGATTCTGCATCCAGGAAAGAGAGGGGAAGAGCTAGGATGTGGTAGAAAAGGGGTCCAGATTTCTTAAGGCAACAGAAAAGAGGACACATTTCTGTACTTTTAAATAACATCACAAGAAGTTAGGAGATTCTGATTGGGAAAATGTCTTAAGCTAACTTACATTGTAAAACATTTATCTCAAGTGTAGAAGTGTTTTATAGAAAGCAAAATGCAAAATGTAGATCAATCAATTGGAGCCCCTGTTGCAGAGGCCAGAGCAGGAGAGATGGCAGCATATGTAGTTACAGAGATAGTAAAATGGGAGGGAATTCAGGATTCACTCTGAAGGCAGAGCCTGTGGGTTTCTATGATGGATTGGAAGTTTGCAAGTGAAAACAAGGATTCAGAATGAAGAGCTAAAGGAAGGTCAAAGAGCTCTGCCTTAGCCACACCTCTTGAAGCTGATGTTAGGATGGGCTCAAAGGAGCAGGGCTGGGGTTGTTTGGAGGCCTCAGCATACAGGATTGAATCAGGTAGTACAGGGTGTAAGTTGGAGGGAAGAAGGGCAAACTGAGAACTAAGCGGTAGCACACTCCCAAACCAGAAAGACATTTAAGGGAGGAATCCTATTTATTTCACTCAAGCAAGTGCAGTGCTGTGTTGTCCTCTTTACCAGTTATGTTCTCACCAACTAGAACTTTAAAATACATATTTAATTAATTTTATTTTTGCCATTAGTTATTTTGACCCTATAAATCACAAAATAGAAATTCAATAAATTTGTTCTAACCCACGTGTTTTCTGGTGCACATGGAAGTTAGTGGATGGAACAATAATCCTCTGACCACTCTCTTTTATTCATAGAGGCTACAGCATAGAAGTCAAGCTAGTTACTTGACAATTACTATGGAAAACAGTATAAAATGAGACCGACTTAGGCAGATACCTTTAATTATGGACCTCAGATGACATCTTTCACTGAAATAAAGATTTCCCATGAGGGGGCTTCAGTGAGCAGAGTGAAAATAAATATTAACAGTAGTAGTTGACACAAGTGGAAACATTCTTTGTTTAGGACAATACCCAGATAAGTTACATGGTATGAAACAAGAAACCATGAGAAGAGAGTTCAAATACTGTCAGGAAAGGACCCCTGGGGAAAATAATAAACAAGCACTGCACTGAGATCAGGAGGGAAAAGAACAGCATGGGCCCTACCAAGAAACAATTGAATATAGTGATTATTGTCAACTTACTATTGTTGAGTCAATTTAAACTAGAATTGGAATTTTCAAACTTTATCAAAGTGGGCTATTTACACAGTATTTTCTGTAAATACCTGTATATGTTTTCATTTCCATTTTTTCCTTTCCTTTTTCTTTTTTTCAAACAACAAAGTAAAGTGCTGAGGATCACTCCAAGACCCACAGTAACAAATCCAAAGTATGTCAGGTGGGATAAGAACTTTAATGAAGTTAGAAGTGGAAGTCAGAGGGTGCAGAAGTCATAACCTTAGCTCCTCTGTCCCTTGTCTTTGGTGGCCAAAGCATATATTAATGATGGTTAAACTAGAAATAGTGAATTGGAAGTTTGAGACAGTCTTGATTTAGATCTGAGAAACAGAATCATGTCCTCTATGTGAGGACCTTGGCTAGAGGCCAACAAGTCCTCATTTTGAACAGCTGAGTAAGTCCATACTTGTCAACTCTTCCTCTATGAGTTTCCCAGTGTAGTCTCACAGACACCAACATCTCAGGGCCAGCTCCTACGTCTTAGAGCCAGAAAAATTATTCAGATTAGCCTACTGATAGAGTGTCTGGAGATCCTCGCATAACTCCACCTTATTTGTCACATCTATATTGAGATGCTTAGTTCTTATTCTTAGATACCGTAGTACCCCCAATTTACTGTCATCCTCATCTGTCTTGCAAAGTAACTCTTGATATCTAGAATGTACTTCAACAGTTCAGTGGAAGACATTGGTATAGAAGCTAGAAGGAGCAGATCTTCATCTAGTTATCTAGTAACATGCCCAGAGAACTGCTGGAGACACAGACTGGCTTTCCATCCTAGATTAAGTTGATTATAAGTTCTAGTGTGAAATGGGGTAGTATGTTAAGTGATTCCAGTGTTCAAATTGATGTAGAAGCTATATAAACTACAGATACAGAAGATTGGTAAAAATACATAAAAATGTTGTCTTAGGTTCACCCACTTTAATTCCAGGAGGAATTGGGAGATCTGGTTACAACATGTTGCACTGAGTTACTTTTTTTGAAACTCAGCATCCTTGTTTATAATAGCTTGCTAGATTAATGTGATAACTAAATTTGAAATTGACTAAGGCTGTCCAGCAAAATACTCCTTTAAAATAGAGTAATAATTGTCTGGAGAGGAAACTATACCCTGGGAAATCTGTATACTAAGCATTAGAAGAGGAAGACATAGATTTTAAAAATGGAAGAATAAAATCCTTCATTGCCTGAAGGTATGGGATAAAGAAATATTCAGCCAATGTGTCTTGTAAAAGTTATAGCTATTGTAGCATTTAATCTAAATGTTTATTCATGAACCAGATGCCACTGTGATATAAACATTCATTCAATTTCTAAGTGTTCACTGAAGATCCATCTATGATTCATTTCAGTATCTTCCTGTGCAGAATGATGGCTTCCTGCCTGCTTCTCAGTGACAATGTAGGAGTTAGTATTCACCAAGATCATTCTGATGCCTTCACAACCAATCTTTTCTCTCACACACTCTCATAATTTTTCTGTTTCAAAGTATTTCTAGTTTTGTAATTTAAAGAGTATATCATTGACAGTAGCTCTACTGGCAAAGTTCTTAGGACATGAATTCCATCCCCACAACCCCATCAAAAGAGGCTAGGCTTAGCGTGTCGTGCTTGTAATCCCAATGCTGGGACGGTGAAGACTGGCATGTGGTTGGGGCTCTCTGGCTGCTCAGTCTAGCCTATCTGGTGGGTGCCTAGCCAGTAAGAGATGCTGTCTCAATAAATACAGAGGAGGACAGGACCCGAGGAACAGCACCCCAAATTTTCTTCTGGAGTTCACACACACTCTTCTGTACAAGTAAGTGTATCAGCACGCATGTGAACATGCACATACAAGAACACATATGTACATGTAAACACAAAAAATACCTTACATAATTAAGGGAAGTCAAAGATCAGGAAATAAGTACAATGGAAGCTTTAGATAAAATTATTATCATGACTACAGCAACTGATAATGAAAATGATTCCCAGTGTGTACATACCAGGATGACCTAATGTGTGGCATGGTATCAGTAGCTCTTAACTTCTCTAAATTCTTTCATTTAACTGTCAGTTGCCAAAGTGAAGAATTACATTTCTATAAGTTTATTTAGTGGTGATATTCAGCTTGTCTTGATACTAACCACAACTTTGTCTTAACATTAACAACATGCTGCTATTTTCTGCTCTAAGTTACCTATATTGATTAAAAATCATAATCACCCAATGGCATTCCATAATTCACCCTTTGTTATTGAAAAAAATGAGTTGAAAATGTTGAGTGCCACTACTATTCTCATTTCCTTTATTCTTGTGCTGGCTATATTATTATTATTATTATTATTATTATTATTATTATTATTATTATTA
>CABHPR010106528.1:19062-42371 GCA_902168415.1 Peromyscus melanophrys
TATTATTATTATTATTATTATTATTATTATTATTATTATTATTATTATTATAATATCATTATTATATCATTATTATGTCAACTCAATATAAGCTAGAGTCATATTGTAAGATGGAGCCTCAATTTCAAAAATGTCTCCATCAGATTGGTCTGTAGGCAAGTCTGTGGGGCATTTTCTTGTTTAATGATTTATGTAGGAGAGCTCAGGCCACTCCTTGGCAGGTGATACTGGGCTGTACATAGTAGCAATCTGAGCAAGCCATGAGTAGCAAGCCAGTAAGAATATTCTTCCGTGGCCTCTGCTTCCCTCCTGTCTCCAAGTTCCTGCTCTACCTGAGTTCCTGCCATGGCTTCCCTCAGTGATGGACTGTGAATAGGACATATAAGTCAAATAAACCCTTGCCTCCCAAAGTTACTTTTGGTCTTTGTGGTGATATATTTTGTACCCTAATAAACTTGCCTGGGCATCAGAGGACAGAGTCAGCCACTAGATAGACACAGAGGCCAGACAGTGGTGACACACACCCTTAATCCTATCACTGGGGAGGCAGAGATCCATCTGGATCTGGAAACAGAGCCAGACAGTGGTGGCACACAACTTTAACCCCAGTACTGGGAAGTATACAAGCCTTTAATTTCAGGAACTGACGGCAGGGTGGAGAAAGGTATATAAGGTGTGAGGAAACAGGAACTAAAACAGTTCAGCTGAGACCCTCTTGGGTGAAGACTCAGAGGATTCCAGTCAGAGGATTTGTGGAGTTGGCGAGGTGAGGTTGGAGTGGCTTGCTCTGCTTCTCTGATCTTTCAGCTTTTACCCCAATATCTGGGTCCAGGTTTTTTATTAAAAGACCATCTAAGATTCGAACAACAGGCCTTGGTGTTTATCACAACAATAGAAGGAAAACTAAGATAATGCTTACTATGTATATGTATTGAACACATCATTAGTGTCTTTGTGTGCATATTTTCATTTGTATAATGCCATGTAGATATTTTTATACATTACATCAAGTGAAATGGCACATGTAAAACTAATTTATAAACTTAAATTTTTTCATATGTATGTGTCTTTGTGTGTGTGTGTGTGTGTGTGTGTGTGTGTGTGCACATGTGCACATGCACACATATCACATACATGTGGGTGACCACAGAGGTCAATAGAATATATTGGGTTCCCTGAAACTAGAGTTCCAGGTGGTTGTTAACTACCCAACATGGGTGCTGATCCTAAACTTGGGTCCTTTGGAAGACAGCAAGTGCTATTAACCACTGAGCTATGTCTCCAGCCCCTTAATTTATAAACTTTTAAGCACAACACAGTCATAACCATCTCATATAAGATAATGCTGTCAGTTTAAGAATCTGGCTATTTTGTAATTAACCTTCTGTGACCAGCCTCATAACAGAGTCCTTGTAGGTTACCTCTGCACCTTCCCTCCACTGGAACAAAAATGTTCAGAGTGAGCTTGGCAGTTGTGCTGTCTGAGTCCTGATCTCTGTGGGAAGCACAATGAAGAGCTGGATTCTGTGTGTGCAGCAGTCAGCAGCACTGTGATGTTGGCAAGAGCTGCTTTTGCTTGCTGCAGTTTGGAATTCTCTGAGGCTCATTGAGGGTAGTCCAACCTTGAGTCACATCTCCATTCTAATTTTAGCCCACTAAGAACAAAGGAATTGGATTCTTCTAAAATTCTGTTCTGAGATCCAGCAGATTTCAGGCAAAGATGCTCAGCCTTCTGGCTTGCTGTACAAAGGTGTGTGAGGACATTTTTCTCAAGGATCCAGACCGCTATGAAATTTCTAGAGGCAGATTTGTTTTCCTCCTGTTAGCACAAGTGCTACAATTTAAGGCTCACAACTGTATCTGTACCTTAGAACCCCATGTGGGTATAGAGAAAGCAAGTATCTGTTTCCCTTGCAATGACACTTGCCCAAGATCTGTTTCATTGTGCTCATAAAAATAGAATTGGACTATACAGCAATTGTGAATCTTTTGCTTTCCTGCCCCCACCCCCCAAAGACAAAGGTTTCAGTTTCAAAGTCTCATATTTTGTAACAGCTTACAGTCCTTCATAAGGACTATTTGAGAACAGGGTTTCCAACCAAGTTTAAGAGAATGTTGCTGCACAGCACATCCACACATCTTTTTCAATGAATCATCTCATATGCTCCCTTTCATTGTCAAGGTGATGAAACATGAAAGGAAGAAGCCAATCAATATAACCACTGTATGTTCGATAAAAACTGCATGTGCATCTCCTCTCAGAAAAGTCCTCCATGACGTACTCTCAACACACATTCAGAGCCAAGCATTTACACAGCCCTTCAATCATGACTTCAGTCCTGTTTCAGATAACAACCAAAACAACCCAGCCAATTATCCTATGTCCCTTTTATCTGGGCTGATGTCCTTGATGATGAAATAACCTTTTAATACATTAATTAGATCTCAATTTTCAGTGTTATTGTAGATAAAAACCAGAAGGAGAAAAGGACTGGAAGAAAATACATTCTTGAGAATCCAAGCATGTTTCTGACTGTGACAAAGAGAACCTCAGTTTACCCAGAAGCCCACACAGCAGTGATGTCAGCGTGTTGCATGTTCCTGACTTACAGACATTAATTACTAATTCCTACTCACAATATAAATCTAACAAATAGACACAGTGAATGTGTATAATTCTGAAAATAATTATTTTAAAGCAATAAATCAGTAATGACAATAGATACATGGGACCAAATATACAAAAAGAGAGGTATGTTTCAAAAGAGGTTGAAAAGGTCTTATTTCTGAGAAGAAATTACCATCTCCTGTTTTTGTTGTGAATGATATTCTAAGTGAATGTCATTTCAAGACCACACTTAAATGAATGGAGAGCAGTAAGGAGGATTCTGGGCAGAGCCTTGGACCTAGCATTGCTTATTCTGAATTCATTCCATTTCTGAAAATATGGCTAAGAAATTTATGTTATAAAGTCATAAAGGAAAATGAAAAAGGAGATAGATGATATTTTATGTGTGTATGAATGTCAGCTGGAGGAACAGAAGGCTGAAATCCACAGAGGGAGAAGTGCAGCAGACTCAAGAATCTTCATGCCATGTAACTGAGCAGAGTCTCAAATTGGAGGCTGCAGATATTTCAGAATTTAGAGTAAAAGGGTGAGTTTCAAAAATAGAACCATCAACTGAAAGAACGTGTTATTTATGGGGCACATTAGGATGCTTTTGAGAGTAGAGGTATTAGTAGCCAGTAAAGCCTCACATGGCATCAAGCAGACTGCCCTGAGCATCATGCATTACTTCTGTCTTGCAGTATCTCCTCAGTTCCACCTTTTGTTTTTTGTGAGACTATCTGGCTTTCCCAATTGATTTGTTGGCATTTCTTTTATATCAATCTTCAGTATACTTTGAAACATCTTATGTGTTACATATCTTCTATTTTATGACTTTGTTTTTACCTCTTCAAATTTTTTTATGATTAGAAATCCTTTCTAAATCATCAACTATATTCATTTTTGCGTTTGTATTGGAATATTTGTGCCATTTAAGAAATGTGGTGCATGAGCTGGGGAGATGGCTCCATCAGTAGAGTCTTTGCTGGGCTGCAATCACCTTTAGAAGAAGCTGGATGTGGTAGTGCATATCTATAAGCCCATCCCTAGAACAACAATATCCTTGAATTTTGGGGGCCAGTCAGTGTAGCTGAATCATCAAGTTCCAGATTCACTGAGAGACTCAGCTCCAAAAGTAAGTTGGATAATTATAAAGTCACCTGAAGTCAACCTTTGGCCTCTGTGTGGGTATACATGTGTCCTCACAGGAAAAAGAAAACATCATGAGAAAGATTTTCTAATTTAGTTTTCATATTTAGATCTTTAAATTACCTGGAATTCAATTTTTACATGGCAAGAAATAAGTACATATATAAAATTAGTATAGATGCTAATTTATAAATAAATACATTATAAAAGTAATACTTAAATATTAATATCAGAACAAAAATTTCCTGCCATTAGTCAATTGCTCATAATAAGAAATACCTGTGTTTCTAGCATTTCTAAATTAAAAATTTTAGGTTACCTAGTTATCTTTTTAAAAAATAGTTTAATAAAAATATTGTTACATTACTTGTCTCCTTCTCTTTCCTCCCTCCAGCTGCTCCCATGTTCCCCTTCACTCCTTCTCAAATTGATGGCCTTTTTAATTTGATTATTATTGTTACACACACACACACACACACACACACACACACACACACACACACGCAAAAATACATAAATACAACCTGATGATTTGATTTTTATTTATATGTTTATGCATGTTGTTAAGGTATAATGTGTTTAGCTTCCCTGTCTTTTCTAGGAGACATAACCTCACAGCAAACTTCCTGTTCCTCTTCCTCTGTCTCTTACTGTCTTTCTGTTCTGTTCTTCCACTATGATCCCTGAACCTTAGAAGTTGTATTGATGGGACTGGTTGTCACTTGTTCTCTGTATTTTGATCAGTTATGGTTTTCTGTAATAGTTTCTGTCTGTTGCAAAGATACTTTTTTCTGGATGAGGGATGAGACCTATACTTATCTCTGAGTATAAGGATAAATATTTAGAAGGCAGTTAGGAATTATGCTAGTTTATTAAAGTGGTGGCTGAAAGTTCTTCTCCAAGATATATGACTTCACTTGCCCCAGGTTGTAGCTGGAAGTTTTCCTGTGTCCTGCCTGGTCCTCAGCCTCTCAGACCCAAGAAAACACACAGAGGTTTATATTAATTACAACTGATCAGTCCTTAGCTCAGGGTTACTACTGACTAGCTCTTATATTTAAACTCAGCCCATTTCTGTTCATCTACGTCGCCACGTTTTCCATGGCTTTATCTGTGTGCCATTGCTCCCTGGACTGTGGGCTGGCATCTCCTTACTCAGCCTTCCTCTTCCCAGAACCTACAGTTAGTTTAACTGAGATTTAACTATCTGAGCTTTCTCACAGTACCCAACAGAGATACCATCACCCCCTAAACAGCAAAAAACAATTCTAAGAAAACAACGCCCCTTCTCCCTAAGGTTTCATATTTCTCAGAGTTATGGATGATGGTTATAGGGTTGGGGGTGGAATAAATTTTAGACTCAGTATTCTCCTAAAGAAAAAAAAAGGAAAAGAGAAATGGAATGGATAGGTATAAGATATTATGGTAGATTATTGTATATACTAGTAAACAAATTTAGTAAAATAGCAGCCTTAGATAATTTGCACTGTAATTTGCATTGTTATGGATTCTTATATGTTGATACAAATGTAAACTATTTTTATATTCCTGCTTAAGATAATTTGTATATTCATACAAATACAGAACTATATTTGTTATAATGCACATATATTTCTACTCTTATTTAAAATATTTGTATATTGATGCAAATATAAATTTATATCTATCATACTTTATGTTCTACTTCTGTTTAGGATATTCTGTATATTGATATATATTTAAGATTATTGTCATATTGTATATTGCACTATATATTCCTACCTCTGTTATAAATATCTTGTGTATTGTCACAATTCTGAAGCCATCGTCCTTTACCGTACATTTGCTTATAGACTGTTCACCTTGTTTACATGAAGCCTTAGTCCTTAGGTTATTTAGGTAGATAAGACTTATAGATTTATAGTCATCTATGCTTGTCATCTCTATAGTTACGTTAGTTAGGTTATCCAGATTTACAGATGCATAGGTCAGATGGACAGGTAATCTTCAAACACTTCATAGACCTAGAGAATATGGCATTTAAATAACTTAGAATTCTGTTGACGTGAGACACACGTGCTCCTGGCAGCACCAATTTGATCCCGAGAGAATGTTGGGCTTCTAAGACATTTCCATTTGGAAGTTTGTCTTCTTGGCACAAAATGGCCTATTGGGTAAAGAACTGCCCTTGCCTCAACTGCTGACAGTACGAATGCAATGCTGTCCTTCTGGACAAGTGGGACACAAGGAAAGCGACCACTGTACTCTGCCAAGACAGGGTAAGATGGTCTTTCAGAATTCCTGCTTCTGAAAATGGTCTGTCAGATACTCTAGGCCTGTAGCCAGTTTGAATGCACCAACAATGCTGAGAAACATTAGGTGACTGTCCAGGCTGCCAGCTGTCTCGGTCTACTCTTGCAAGATTCCCGAAAGTTGCTTGCACCCATCTACATTTCTCAGGTACCATTATATTGCTTCTCAGGTCTTTGATGGGATTGAAGACTAGCAGTTATAGTTACAACTTAGTGTATATCTATATATACATATAGATATATATATGTATATGTATATATATATGTATATATATATGTATATATATATAAAATCTTAGATAGAACATATTAAGTATTAGATTCAGGTTCTTTAGGATAGGACACCTTTTGGAATGATCTTTGTAACATGCCATTTACCTATGCTCTAGACTTCTCTAGATTTTAGTATATGTTTCTTGCTTGATATTGTTCTCATTGGTTGTAGTTCCATCTTATCTAGGTCATTATCCCTCATTATTCCTGGACAATATTTGATAACCATTCCTTTGTATATAGTCTTGTATTAGGTTAGAATCTTCTTATTTAGACAAAAAGGGGGAGATGTAGTGGGTAGCCATTCCAGCTTTGATCTGGAAGTTCCAACCCCCATTGAGGCTTTGGTAACTGTCACGCCTACAAAGCAGGGCCAAGGGAGGACCCTGGAGACCCGAGATCTGGATGGGCCAGCTCTCTTTGTTCCTGGACCCTGGACGGTGGAGGTTGACCAAGCAGAGCTCCAGAAAACACCGCTGGACTGTGATACACCTTCCCCAGACCCTGTGACCTACCTATCCCTTCATTTGTAGGTTACACCACTAATAAACTTTCCTTTTAACTATGTGGAGTGGCCTTAATAATTTCACCAATACTTATCTGCTTATCCCAAATATACTTCCTGCCTGGCTACTGGCCAATCAGCATTTTATTAAACCAGTGTACAAAAGCATTATTCCACAGCACCAGATAGCTGACTAAGTTTCCAGTACAAAGCATAGTTTTCCTATTCAGTGGTCCTTAAGTCCACTTAGAAAGTTGTTAGTTACCAAGGTGTGTGTACCACTATTGCATCCTTTTGGTTATCACGCTATGTTATTGTTGTGGTTCCTAGACTTCAGATCTGGGTTGGACTGGGTTGTTGCTTCCCTCCTTTTGGAGCCTCTTGGAGCCTTCTAGTACTATGAAAGCTAGTGCTCAGGGAAGAGGCATTTAAGTCAGTTCCAGCTCACAGGATTCTGGGCCCTGTTTCTGAAATGCACGGTGTAGCAATAGGGACTTACCTTACACTTCTGAGAGACAACCAAGGGTGATAGTAATAGACATTTTGGGAATCTCTTGGACAATCCTGACCAGTAACTCAAAAGATAACTTCTCAATGTTGATGGTGGGATTTTGTTGATTTCTGGGAGAAAGCATGGTCATTTGAGATGGGAAAATTTCATTAAGATATCTATATCTAAATCTATCTATCATCTATCTATCTATATGTTTATACAGAGACTTTTATGAATTATTTATAATTTTAGGTAGGCAGATCATAACATGATTCCTTATGACCTCCAGGCATCCTTACTGTTATTTTATCCTCTTTCCTCCTTTACCTGTATTAACCTTCCTCCTTCTCCATAATTAAAGCTCTCTTCCATTTTTCCTATTTCCTCATCAAACCACTTATACCTTGCTATGCCCCTTTCTATCTCTTAATCCTCCACCCTTTGGTTCCTTTCCTGGTTTCTGTGGTTCTTACAGGTTATATATTCACATCTGAAGATTTGGAGCTAGGAACAACAATTGAGGGAGAACTTGCAGCATTTGTCTTTTTAGATCTGGGTACCTTACTTACTATGATCTTTTCTAGGTCTATCCATTTATTTTCACATTTCATAACTTTATTTTTCTTTCTACTATGTATATGTACCACATTTCTATTATCCATCCATCAGTTGAAAGACACTTAAGTTGTTTCTATCTCCTAGAGACTGTGAATATAGCAGCAAGGAGCATGGATGAGCAAATATCAGTGACACAGGATGTCATGTCCTTGGGCATACGTTCAGGGGTGGTATAGCTAGGTCTTATGGTAAATTTAATTTTATCTTTTTGAGAATTCTCCACACTGATTTCTAGAGTGTCTGGATCAGTTTGCAATCCCACTAACAGTGTGATAAGACTTCTCTTTCCCCCATATCCTCTCCAACAATTAAGTTAAATTTTATTCTCATTTAATTTTCCTTAGTATTTTTGTTATATGCAACAGTAACATTCTAGATTTATTTTCATAGCTTTAAATCATTATTTAATGAAGTATTTTCTTCGACTGTTTGTCTTTCTCCCTGTAGCTGGAGAGTTTTCTCTCCAGCTCCCACCAAACCCTGGCAGTCCGACAGCCCACTTATAAAATAAACACAGAGACACTTATATTATTTAAACTGTTTGGCCTAATGGCTCAGGCTTCTAGCTATCTAGTTCTTACATCTTAAATTAATCCATTTCTATAAATCTATACCTTGCCACGTGGCTTGTGGCTTACCGGCATCTTCACATGCTGCTTGTCATGGTGGTGGCTGGCAGTGTCTCCCTCATTCAGCTTCCTGTTCTCTCAATTCTCCTCTCTGTTAGTCCTGCCTATACGTCCTGCCTGGCCACTGGCCAATCAGTGTTTTATTTATTGACCAATCAGAGCATTTGACATACAGACCATCCCACAGCACTTCCCCTTTTCTTTTTTTTTTTTTAAAGGAAGGTTTTAACTTTTACATATCTCCAAAGCCAGCTAGGTATATTTGGGAATTTGGGAGTAGCTTCTCTTACTACTTCCTGCTGGTGGGGGGCGCTGTATCTCATGGGGACACAAAGAAAATTTTAGGATTATGGAGTAGTCCGTGAGGGTGTATCGTCTGAGCCAGTTGCCTTGAATCCAATCTGGATGTTGGATTATATGGGCCTTGGTGTCATCAAAGACCTTTCAGGGGGTCTTGGCTGGTCAAACCTGATGTATCTTAATCTGGAACAAATCCATAGGCTCTGGCTTTCTGTAGAAACAAAAGCAGAGCCTCCTTTCCAAAGCAACATATCCTTAGATCCAAATTTTGAAGTCAAGGTATCTTTAAAATATACATTTTGGCATAACTCAACAACTTTTACAATCAAATGTTTTTCTTCAGTTATGAATATCAAAGACAACATAATCCAGATTCTCTGTGATAGCCATCTTTACGTGGCTTATTTTTTATATTACCTTGAGCCTATTGCTTTAAACTGCAGCCTTCTAAGCCTGAAATGGCACTGTGGCTGCTGGCTCCGCCCACTTCAGCTTCCCAACATGGCCGTATGTTTTCTGCCAGCTCTGGGAGCCATCAACTCTCAGAAATAGTGAGTCTATGCTTCTATCAAAGCAACATGTAGCCCAGAAATCTCTTTTTGTTTTGTACTAGCAAAGGCTAAATCCACCACGCAGCTTAATGTGTCACTTGCAGAGGCCTCATTCCCACCATACTGCAGGTCGAGCACACACGCCAGGAACCTGCCATAGTAGATAGTAGCTTAAACACTCAGGCTGCCGCTAACTTGAAAGAGACAACTAGGAACTGTTTTTAGCTCCGTTTTAGAATCTTTTTACTCAGGTTTTAGGTGGAAACTCTTGTCAACATGTTGGGCACCATTTGTAACTTGAGTTTTCCTGCCTGGCCCACAGTCAGGACAAATCTCTGTCACCCACCAGTCCCACAGCCACTCAGACCCAACCAAGTAAACACAGAGTCTTATATTGCTTACAAACTGTGTGACCGTGGCAGACTTCTTGCTAACTATTCTTATATCTTAAATTAACCCATTTCTATAAATCTATACCTTGCCACGTGGTTTGTGGCTTACCGGCGTCTTCACATGCTGCTTGTCATGGCAGCAGCTGGCAGTGTCTCCCTCATTCAGCTTCTTGTTCTCTCAATTCTCCTCTCTGTTAGTCCCACCTATACTTCCTGCCTGGCCACTGGCCAATCAGTGTTTTATTTATTGACGAATCAGAGCATTTGACATACAGACCATCCCACAGCATCTCCCTGTCTCTCTGTCTCTGTCTGTCTGTGTGTGTGTGTGTGTGTGTGTGTGTGTGTGTGTGTGTGTGTGAGAGAGAGAGAGAGAGAGAGAGAGAGAGAGAGAGAGAGAGAGAGAGAGAGAGAGAGAGAGAATAGTACCTGTCTGCCATACCACATGTTTGGAGGTCAGAGGACAATGCTGGAGGTTTGTTCTCACTTTCTACCTTGTTTGAGACAGGTTATCTTTTTTGTTTTTCACTACTGTGTATGCCAGATTAGCTGGACTTTGAGCTTCTTGGAATTCTCCTGCATCCACCTCCCATCACTGCAACTAGAGATGCACATTATCACACCAAGCTTTACTTAGGATCTGGAGCTTTGAACTCAGGTCCTAACACTTTCACAGTAATAACTTTATTCACAGAGTCATCTCCCTAGACCCACTGTCTTCTTTTTTTTTCAATATATTTTTAATGATTATTTGGGAATCTCACATATCACACCCCTATCACACTTACTTTCCATTCCTTCCAGGTCTACCCCTACTCTTGTGAAACCACCCCACAAAAACGTCCAATTTGTATTGCCCATATATTCACCGCAGCATGGCCACACTCCCAGTGACTGGCCCCTTAAAGAAAATTGAGTCTTTCCCCCACCCCAATCCCCACCAGAAACCATCAGTTTTGGACAGCTATACTTCAGCATCTGTATCACAATTTTTAAGAGTTCCTTTTAATGACTTCTTGTTGAGGCAGTTTCTTTTCTTTCTTTTTATTTTTTTTTCAGGTGAGGTGGGGTGGGGGTAAAAGAGGGAGGTTCTCTATTGTTAGCACGTGCCACAGACTTCAGCATAGTCTCCAGTGGTAGCACAGTCCATGAACAACATTAGTATGACCCTTGGCCACAGCATAGACCAGTGACATTAACATGACTCTAGTGGGTGCACGTCCATCGACATTCATGGACAGACCATGGACCTCCACATGGCCTTCAGCAGCAGGATAGACCACGGATAGCAACATGGCCCTTGGCTGCAGCACAGATGACAGACATCATCATGTTCCTTGGCAGTAGTACAGGCCATGACCATCAACATGGCCTCCAGTGGCAACATGGCCCACAGACATCAACATAGCTTCAGACTGAGCACAGAACTCAAAAAACCACTCGACCTTTGGTGGTAACAGGGGCCATGGGCATCAACACATGTCTCCAGGCAGCAAGACCACAGAATCCAAAATGGACCTTGGTGACAGCATGGCCCATGGACATCAACATGGCTTCAGGTAGCAGCACAGACCTCCAACATCTGCATGGCCTTCAGTGGCAACATTGGCCATAGACATCAACATGGTACTCTGCTGCAACAGGACCATAAATCCCAACATGGCAGATCAGACCATGCACTATCTTCCCTTTTAAGACAGAATGATGCATACAATGGACTTTTTGCATTTTGAAATGCTTTCATATTTAGTTTGTGAACTTCCATAAAGACCCACAATAAAATTTTGATAGGGGTCAAGAACATAGGCCAAACCTAAGAGCTCTACCGCTTTATAGTGATGAGTTTTCCAGTTCACAAACTTATACATTTTTCATTTATTTAGATTTTTAAAATTTTTCTGAAAGTTTTACAATTTTTCCATCAAGATTTTTTTTTAATTTCTTAAGACTTGATTTCAACTCTCTTGTAAATGCTATCTTTTAAAAAGATAACTTTGCATGTGTTCATTAATGTCAGTTAACTAATTTAAAAATTATATCAAGTAACTTAGTTACTTGCTCATTAAGACACTATATAACTACTCATTTTTTTTTATATTTTCAAGGAAGACACAAATAATGAATTCTGAGTCTTGATTTCCAATGTTTATATTGGCCATAACTTTGTGTTTTATTTGGTTCCCCAGCTCAGCACAGCAGGGATGGGAGCACTCTTCCACACATGCTTCAGCAAGCATGAGGTTTGTTCTAAATTACATTGCAAATATGCCTTATCAGATAAAGGCAATTTCCCTTTTCCTTCTAGTTTCCTAAGAGCTGTTACCATGAATTATGGTGAATGTTACTGAATTTTCTTTAACTGTGCTGAGCCAGACTCCTGAATTTGGTTCTTCTTTTAATTTGTTTCTTTAGCAAAATGCATTACCTTATATTTTAATATCAAGCTAATTATATTCTTCCTCTGTGTTACTAAATCCTTGGTATCTGAGTTTTGCAATTGTATTCAAAATAAAGATTTTTAATTTTCCTTTCTTAACTATCCTTTGTGAATATCAAAGTTATCCTCACTATAAAATGAAACAAAATGTATTATTGTTGTGTTTTTTGGAAGAGTTTTGTAGACTGGATATGTTTTTCTGTGAGTGCTTATCAGAGCTTGTCAAGGAGACCAGGTGTTCTTAGAGTTTTCAGGGTGAGATGTTTACCACTCATTCTGTCTGGGGTGACTGTCTCTTCATGTTTTTCAGGGGATATAAAAATGCAATTGTTTTTACTAAAAACATTTTTCATGTGGTTAATATTCACCCCATCCTATGGCTTACTTGTGGTGTCCTCTTTTTATTCTTGATATTTCCTATCCTGTAGCTTTGCCAACTTTATCAGTCAAATTCTAGGACCAATATTTGTCTTTGCTATTCATTTATATTCTGGAAATTATTATTTTGTTTTACTAATTTTTCTTTTCTGATTTTTATTTTATTCTTTCTATTTTTGGAGGGGTAGCCTTTTCTACTGATATTTTAATAATATGTTGCAATGGATGTGGTAAGTTTTAATTTAATACTATAAATATTTATTTGGATTAATTAAATTCTGATTAAAAATATACTCTATATTCACATCATTTCCATCTCACATTCTCCTTCCCTGGCTCATCTTATGAATGGATGTATAAATGCAGCCTGCTGAGTCCATTTAGTGTTGTTCTTACATACATGTTTTAGGGATGACCACTTGGGATTGGATAACCTATCAGCAGGGCTCCCCCTATGGAAAAGACTGATTCTCCCTCTCTAGGGAGCCATAGATTGCCTGTAGCTCTTCACCTACAGGTGGGGCATCATAATAATCCACCCATCCATGTTGGCATGGCATGTGGTGCTATCATTGTGTGGGTCTTGTTCAGGTGGCCATATTGTTAAGATTTCATTAATACTTATAAAAATTTGAAACACTGCTTAATTGCTTAATATAATCACCATGTGCTTATTTTAGTCCATATTTTTACTGTATTTTCATTCAGTTAAAATCCTTAAGCTAAGATCACTTCTTTACTGGTACAGGATAAATAAAATTTTAATAACTGTTATTTTCCTATATAGTGAAAGTTAAAGAATTCTGTGTGAATTTTATTGTCCTTCAACATATTGATGCTATAATTTAATTGACTTTCCTTTCCTTGTGGTTATAAAATATCAGATACCTATTTTGAAAGCAATAGATATGCACTGATTGCTTCAAAACCATCCCTTCTTTCTCATAGTGCCAACAGTTTCATTACAATGTGTCTTTTCCCCACTCTTCCTCAGCTGCTTTGAAGGCTGAGTCAGAAAGAACACAAGTGACCAGCTGGGATTATCAAGTGACATTCTGGGCCAGCCTGGGAAATTTACAGAGACCCTGTCTCAAAAAAAAAATAAAATATAAAACTTCCATTGCTAGGAATTGGTTATATCTAGTTGAGTTGTTGGCTAAATGAGCCAAAGGACCCCAGTGAAAACCCCCAAACCCTCAGACTATTGACAAGGCTATTGGTTACTCTCTACAACCTGATAAGGCCCTATTGCTGAAGACAACACTTATGTACTTTATTGAACATGGAGAAATCCAGTTGGCACGTAACTGGAGACTTCACTCCTGCTGACTAGTGTTTATGGTACTGGAAGGTACTTTTCATGCTACCAGAGGAAAAAGGTAATCATTAACCCAGCTACAAATCTGGTTATCTATAGCAAAGGCCTTCTAGTAAGATACACTGGTACAACAGTAGCACAAACATTGTTACAGGAAACAACAACTCTCTGGTTGGATTGAAGGGTCATTCCACAAGATGGATCCCAGGCCTGACCCTGCTTGGGTGGCCAAGAACCTGAGACTGCACAGGCCATCAACCTAGGGGGAAACCAAATACTATTGTTCTGCTGAAGGAACATAGCAATAAAATGATCTATTGGCATTCTGCTATACCCATAGATCAATGTCTCACTCAGCTACCAAGAAAGATGCTTCTCTTGCAGTAGATGGGAACTAGCACAGAGATGCATAACTAAACAATGTGCAGAGAATGAGAATTTTGGAGCACTCAGTACTAAATGGTATGTGTTCATCAAAACTCTCCCATTAGGTCTCAGGGAGCTATGCACAAGAGGAGGAAGAAAGATTGTAAGACCCAGAAATTATGGGTGATTCTGAGGAAATAGTTCCTTCTAGACACAACAGGACTTATGCACATATGTTCAGACTGTGGCAGCATGCACAGGATCTGTACAGATTCTACTCAGATGGGGTCCCGGTGCTGAGATGGGGACATCAATTCCAACCCCTAACTAAGAAGCTATCTACAACTGATATCTGCTTGCAAAGGAAAAATTAGTTTTCTCTAATGGAGTCTCACCGTGTCTGTTAAACACATTTGAAAGGGTCCCACGCCCAGCAATAGATGGCCAACACAAAATGAATTCGATGTTTTTGTAGACATTTTTTTCTCATATTTCTGTGTTTGGGAATTTTTTGTCTTGGTCTTTTGCTTCTATATTATGGTTTAGTATTTCTTGTGGGGTTTTTATATGTGTTTGTGTGTGTAAGTGTATATATGTATCTGTGTTTCTTGTGGGTTTTGTTTTGTTTGTTTGCTTTCTAAAGGAGATAGGGAGAGAGAGAGAGAGAGAGAGAGAGAGAGAGAGAGAGAGAGAGAGAGAGAGAGAGAGAGGAGAGAGAGAGAAAGAACATGAGGTTGGGTGGGTGAGGACATGGGGAGGATCTGGGAGGAGTTGGGGGAGTAGAAAGCATGATCATAATATATTGTATGAATTTTTAAAATTAAAAAAGATAGATGTGGTAGGCATATAGTTCAGTGGCAGAGTACTTACCTACTATTTATGAGTTTCTGTGTTCACCCTCATCATGGCAAAATGAACAAATCTTTTGAGCCCAGATTACTGCCAAATATTTTAATTACTGTCTTTATTTTGATTATTGTATACTTATTTCTGGAATATCTTCTTGGTAACTCTTCAAATCTTAAATGTCTTTTCATATTTTTAATGATTTTTTTAATTTTTTTGAGATTATAGCATAATTACATTACCCCCACCACCGACACTGCAAACCCTCAGATATAACCCTCCTTGCTTCTTTCTAATTCATGGCCTCTTTATTCATTAATTATTCTTACATACATGTATGTGCATGTACACATATGCACATACACATACATATATTTCTAAATATATAAGTGCAACTTGTTCAGTTTGAATGTTACTTATATGTGTGTTTTTATGGATGACCATAACAGATTGGTGTGTTCCTCCTTGGAGAAGACTATTTCTCCAGCTTCCAGAATTCCTTAGTTGCTCATAGTTCTTTGTATAGGGGTGCCTCCTGGGCTTTTCTCTGTCCATTTTGGCATACTTATTGGTGTTGTCTTTGTTTAGCTTATGTCAGACATTGGTGAGATTATATGAATGCAGCTTTAGACAGTCCTAGGAGAGACTGTCTTACATAAAGCTGCCTGTCCCTTTGGCCCTTACAATCTTTCACCCCCTCTTTCACTATGTTCCTAGGCCTTAGGTGTGGGAATTAAATTGTAGATGTATTCGTTTGGGCTGAGCTACACAACTTTGTATTTTGATTGGTTGTAGTTTTCTATAATAGCCTCCATCTGTTGCAAAAGGAATTTCCTTGGTGTGGGGTGAGGACTATATTTTTCTATGGGTATAAGTACAAATATTTAGAATGTAGTTAAGGGATTATGTTGTTTTAGTAAAGTGGTGATCGTAAGTTCTTCTCCAAGATCCATGATTTCATTAACCCTGGTTAGTTGGTCGGGTTTTCATTACCAGGCATGATTTTCCTCTTGTTGAGAACGTCTTAAATCCAATTATAGATCTGTTTGTTAGCTGAAGGCAGGCATGCCACTATTGCACCCTTAGAGTTCTCCTGCCATCATGGTGGTTGTTGTGACTCGTAGATATCATGGCTCAGTAGAACTTTTGATTGCTCCCCTCCTTTGGAATCTTACATGGCACCTTCTGATACCATGAAAGTTAGTACTCAGGTACAAGGCTTTCAGGTCAGTTTGGTTCAGGAATGTCGGAAGCACATTGTGTCTTCAGGAATAGGGACTTACCTTCTATCTCTTGTGTATAACCTATGGCAATAGCAAAAAGCCTATAATGTTTTGAGGGTCTTTTAGACAGCCTTGACCAACAACTCAAAAGAGGTCTTCTCATGCCTGGTGTGATTTTTGTTAGATGGTCTTTGGCTCTTGAAGGGAGCATTCTCAACCCAGATGAAAAAATTTCACAACTATATATGTATATATACATTAAATGTCTCTTTTTATAGTTTTTTTCTTCAGACATTTTAAAGGCAACTCTATTCCCTGCATTTAATTGACTGCACATAGTTTAAAAAACATGTTACAATTCCAATCTGTGAAGTCGTCTTGTCCAGCTACTTTGTGTCTTTTTTCACAGTTCCTGTGTCCTCTAAAGTATATTAACACGTTGTGAATAGTGTAGGTTATACCTGTGTTTTGCTTCAGGTGAGTTAGTGCTAGCTGAAATATACTCTGGCAAAAGCCCTGGAAACCTGTCAGTCAATGTAAACAAAGCTGTGTTGTTCCCCTATTTATTCTGTTGATTTAAGTGGATCACTAGGGCAGCTACCTTTCAGAATCTGGGAACCTGTAACTATGTTACTTTACAGTGGAAAAGATATTTTTCAGATATGATTATTTAAGAATCCTGAGATGGGTTGAAATATATATTCTGTTGTGCACACATGATCATACACCCAAAATGTAAAGATAGGGATGTCAGATCTGAAGGAGACTTGAAGATATTGTGCTGTTGGTCTTAAGGAAGAAAGAGACCACCAGCCAAGGAATACTGGCAACCAGTAGCAGCAGGCAGAGGCTCCCTTATAGAGCTACCTGAGGAATGCAGCTCCATAGACACCATGAATTTATCTGTGGAAAATAACTTGGAATATTTTTAATTTCTGAGCTTGAAAACTTTGGAATAATTGATCTGTGCTGTTCTATGTTTATGGGAAGTTTTTTATAGAATCAACTGGAAACACATACAGTATTGATTTAATCATCATTTCTGCCCTCTTGTCAACTTGTTGATTTTTTAGCCCAGAGAGAATTTGTTCAGACTTCTGATCCCAACACTATAAGATGAATTTATTTTTATCTGCAAAATCTGAGGTAATGTGTTACAGTGGTGATGGGAAATAAAGCAGTATTGTAGTTATCTATCTCCAGTTATCCAGGGATTTGAAGTCATGGCTATGCCATTTTACCACAAATTCTCATCTGCAATCAATGGAGCAGACAGAGAAATTGAATGAATGAGGATGGTGTCTTCTGAGCGAGGCCTTCTACTCCGTTTTTGTGCTAGTATTCTAGCTATAGGGCTGCTAGTGACATAAGCTGCAGAATGTGAGTTAGATGAGTCATTTTTCCCCTGCATAGGCCTTCAATGTAATATTAAATCATGTTACAAATTTATTGGCTTTTTTCATGAGCTAGGGTAGCTTCCATTGACAAAATAGAATGAGAGTTCCCACTGGACAGTACAGAAGGGCTTAGTAATGGAAGACCAAGAAAAACAATATTTTTTATCAAATATCTATATCTATATATGTTATGTACTTACTTATCTACTAACAAAAACTAAAAATCCATGACGAAATTGCAACTAGAAAAAATTACCTTTGTATCATATTTCATAGCGTATGTTCATTACCTGCACTCAGTCCTCCCTCATCCCCATATATTTATCCTTTCTTGATCTGTTTTCTTCATGTTATGCTATACCTATATGTACAGTTATTCACATATATATTTTTATTATTGACTAGATTCCACATAAGAGAGAGAACATGCCAAGACTGGTATTCTGTGCATGTCTCTTATACCCAAATAGGCAAATGCAAAGCTAATATTATGGCAACACCTAAACCAGTTAAAGACACAACAAGAAAACTGAACTATAGATCAATATCCCTGATTAACATAGATGCCAAAATTCTCAAAAAAAAATATAGCCCAAATACAGGAACATATCAAAAAGATCACTAACCATGATCAGCCTGGATTTAACCTAGAGATAAAGTGAGGGTTCAACATATGCAAATCAATAAATGTAATAAACCATATAAATAATTTAAGGTCCAAATCTCATCATCATCTCAACAGAGGCAGGAAAGTCTTTGAAAAAAAACCACAGTGTTCACTTGTGATAGAAGTTACAAGATAGTAAAGTTGAAGGAAATATAACACAATATAATAAAGGCTGTATATGGCAAAGCCACACCAACATTATCCAACATGTAGGAAATCTTGAAACAATCTTATTAAAATCAGGAATAAGGCAGGGTTGGCACTATCTCCACTCCTGTTCAATAAAATGCTGGAAGTCTTATCTAGAGCAATAATATAAGATAAGGAAATTAAGGGGATACAAATAGGAAAAGTAGTCAACTATTCTTGTTTGCAAATGATATGATTTTACATATAAGAGACACTAAGTATTCCAAAACTCTTAATGGTAATAAACACTTTCATTAAAGTGGAAGGAAGCAAAGTTAACATACAAAAATTAGTAGCCTCCATTTATACCAATGACAAATACACAAGAAAGAAATCAAGGAAACAATCTCTTTCACAACAGTCTTGAAAACAAAACCCCTTGGAGTAAACCTAACCAAAAAGGGCATATAAATTCAGACTTTAATACTTTAAAAAAACGAAATTGGAAAAGACAGTAGGTGAAAAGAATTCCTATGCACGTGGATTGGTAGAATTAGTATTGTGAAAATGATCATCTATAAATGGAATTTATAGATCCTATGCAACCCCAATAAAACCCCCATATTATTCTTCATAGAAATATAAAAAAGTAACCATAAAATTCACGTGAAAACACAAAGACTCATATAGACAAGGAAATGTTGAGCAAAAATAATAGTGCTGGAGGCATTACCATACTCAACCTTAAGTTATATTTCACAGTCATAAAAATAATAACAGCAGGGTATTAATACAAACAGAGACATGTAGATAGAAGAGAAAGCTAACTGGAAGGGAAGAATCTCCCAGCTTGATTTCTCTATGACAGTCAAGCTGTGTGGTACCTTTAATATTATTGCATCAGTGGCCACTGTGGGTTTTGGGATATACACTATGACTCCCACACTCACCTTGAACTGGTACTTTATCATCTCTTGCACATTTAATAGCACCACATTCAGCTCCATGCATCCTCCATGTTTTTCTTTGTGCATTGCTCACCTACCTATTTCTCTGTGTGTCTTATAAATCCCAAAAGCTACTATTAGTGTGTTTTTGATGTTTAAACAGTTAATATCAGTTTAAAATTCCTTTATTTTACTTTTTCTGGCACATTTTTTTTCATTCTTGGGATTTCCTCCTCTTCTATTAAATCATTTTCCTTTACTTTAAAAACATTATTTAAGTGTTTTTTATAATACATATGTTGGCAAAATCATTCTATAGCTCTTTTCAGTTTGAAAGTTAGATTAGAAGACAAATAAAAAGTATTAAGTAACTCATGGCCTTCAAGGATTTTATCTTGAGTATTGCAGTGATACTAAAACTGAATATAATATTTTGACAAATATGTGGGCTTTTTTTTGTGGCCAGAGCAAGGAAAAGCATATAATGGATAATGTACTCAATCCCTTTTTTTTTTCCATTCTAAACAGCCAATCAACAATACTTAAACCAGAAGATTACAGTTCAGCATATGGGCATACATTTGAAAGTCATAACATACTACAGAAATAGCTAAAACAGGTAGATGTGTATGCCTCTACAGAGAGGAGAATTGGAATATGGCTCTGAGAGGAACATGTTGTGTTTCAGTGCAAATCTACTGAGTTGGACACAGAGTATATGGAAATTCTCTATTTCCCTTAAATCTAAAATTGTTCTAAAAATTAAAGTCTATTTTGAAAGGATATAAATTACATTAAAAAGAAATTTTGGAGAAAAGAGTGAAACTGTCATAGCGTCTTCTTGGCAGTAGGGTGACTGGCAGAGTGAACACACTTGGTGACTGTTTCCTTTTCTCATCCTTAAAGATAGTCCATCAGTAAGTCCATCTGCCCTGTGGATTTAATCTTTGCTCACTCTGCCTTCATTGTTATTCTGATCTATTTTATGTCATTTGATTCACATTTATTCATCACTCAGCACACATCTTCCTGGAGCTCCTAATTTTTGACAATCCCTAAACAAGTGTTTTGATAAAGTAATAAGAAACAAACAAACAAAAACAAAGACTTCTCTGAGTAACTCATGTAATCCAGACCCTTGTTCACTTACTGAAGGTTTACTCTAAAGAAACAAAACCTAGCTATTCAAAACAAAAAAAACATTTTCCATTGTTAGACTCTTTAGGATGATAACTCAGTGTTCGTGGGATAATCTCCATGTTCCAATGATACTAAATGATGCAAGAGCAATTGTGTGTCCAGAAATGAACAAGAAGGCCCCCATTATTTCTACAGTGGGGCTTCCTTCAGTTTGGAACTCACCATCTGTCTTACTGTTTACTGTACAATGGCTTAGAGAAGCTCAGCATCTTCTAGTTGTAGTAACTCTTCTTAAATTCTTAGCAACAGAAAGCCCTCTGTGGCTAGCTTATTTGCAATGTTTCCTTTCAGCCATAGAATTAATTATCTTGCTGCCTTCTTTTGAGCTACTGTATATCAATCCTTCACATGTAATCCTGTCTGACACTTGAAGAATCCTCTCTAAGGTGATGCAGTGTACCCTAAAGATTTGAGATTCTTATTAGAGACTCTCTCCATTCTACCTTGTGACTTCGACTTCTCAACAACCTCTTCTTCCAGTTTCCATGGAAACCAAAGTACTCCAGGATTTTTCTTTGTTGCAAGAGGCCCCCCCTTTCTTTTTCTTTCCTCTCATATAATGCAAGAAATTCAACAGATGAGAGAATCATTAATCTCTCAGCTAGTTAGGACCCTACAAAGAAAGATACTGAACAAATTATCATTTTCTACCAAACTGTTGCTTTCTGCTATGATTAATTTCTCTTCCTTAAGATTTCTTAAAGAATTAAGCAGTCTAAGCTTAAAGTGAAATGTTATTTTGAATCTTAGACAAATGTATATGTATATTTTTGAGCTTCAAAGAATAATATAAGTCATACTTTACATTTTCTCATTTTAGAGACAAAGAGAAAGTGTTTAAAATGAAGTTGAAGTCCAACTTACCTTTATTGCTCATTAGATAAGTAAGAAAATGCAGGTCTAAACTAGATCTATTGCCTGGACCAAACAAACCAATGAAAATATGGGGTGGTAATTGGGAAGAGGAGGGTGGGGTCAGTGGGAGTTCAGAGGTGGTCAAGAAAGGGCAATCGGTTAAATATGATCAAAATTCATTATATACATGTGTGAAAATGTCACAATAAAGCATATTATGTATAAATTTAATCAGCTTAAAAATCTTATATTTGATCAAAAGCTCTTAGCTTGCCTATAGGATAGAAAGAAGGCTATGATGACATCATTACTCTCTCTATCTGTGTTCAAGAGGACATAGTGCTCAGGGTAAATGCTTAGAATTGTGAATTTGTATGTAATGTGGACCAGCGCATTCTTGAAAATATTTCCATGGCTCTTATATTTGTGAAAATATATAATAAGATGTATTGCATTTCAAATAATCTGTTCTTTAGAGAACATCCCTTGCATATATACGTATATATGTATGTATGTATAGTATCATATAAAAAATAGGTAGGATTGATGATGCAGACCTGTACTCCTAGCTACATAGGAATCTGTGTCCAAGAGAAGTATCACAACTTCATGTTCTACCTGGTGTGTACAGTAAGTTTAAGGTCAACCTAGGCGACTTAATGATGAGCCCTTGTCTCACAGCAAAAAGTGAAAGGACAACTGGGAATAGAGCTCAGTGGTAAAGGACCTACCTAGCAGGAATCAGACCCTATGTTCAATCCTTGACACCAAAAAACAAACAAAAATAAAAAAACAAAAAAATCCTCCAAAACAATATATAAGTTAATATGTAAATTAATAGTATAGGAATTCTGTAAATGTTTGTGAATTGGTTCAACTTCATTAATAACTTTACCAGTGCCCTGATAAGAAAACTACAAATGAGACCTTATATGAAATTTATTTCGTAGGTTCATGAGAAAAAAAAAATGGAGAGTCAGTTTGATAGAACTGTGGCTGTGGCCGTGATAGGCCTCCATTCTGCCGTTTATCATCCTTCCCCTCAGCTTCAAACTAAGGGGGAAATACCAGAATTTTAAATGCCTTTAAACACATATACTTCTCAACTTTTTGCTATGAGGGGAGGGAAAGATGAGTGAGCAGGCCTGTCTAGTGAATTTATTTTGCACTTTGATCTAATTGGAAGTACAATGAAAAATCTGGTGAGTGTGCTTCGCAGAAAGAGACAGGAAAGAACAAGGACAAAACAGGAGGTTGAAAGATTTGGGGTGAATCTTTGGCTATTGTTCTATTATTTTGCTTCAGAATAGGAGCTCACGTGTCCAGCCATGCCCTGACTTTCTATGCCTATCTATTTTCAGTATAAATTATTGATGATTTTCTTAATTGCCTTTCTAAAACATCCATATTTCCACCACTCTTCTATGGTTAAAAACATGTTTCTCTACTTCAGATACTAAGAATAGCAGGTGTATGTAGAGAGTTCTAGACACAGAAAGCTTTTATTTGGAATCCTTTATCTTATTCTTCCTGTGTCATTCTTTAATTTTAACATTTCAGATTATGAGAATGGGGTCTTATTAGACATATCCATCTATCAATGTACCTTACTATTCACTGTTCAAATTCCAGAATATCAGAACCATAAATAGTTAGACTACCTAGGATATTGTATTATCACATTTTCAAAGCATATGTGTATATATATATATATATATATATATATATATATATATA